>JACBWV010000323.1:447760-547760 GCA_013435795.1 Chlamydomonas sp. ICE-L
CATCCCACCACCACAAACCCAACCACCCAAATCACTCCCCCACCCTACCACACCACACACAAAACACTCCCCCGGCCCACCACAAACCAAACCAAACCCACCAACAACAACTCGACCTCACCCGAAACACTCCTGCACCCCACCACCCGTGCTCCATCCCACCATCCTCACCTGAGCAGCCCTCCAACATCACTAGGCTACAGCTCAAGGCCCACAATACCCACAACCTGACGATCCTTGCAAACACTCCCCCCCCCCCCCCCCCCCCCACCCCACCACCACCACGCACACAACACACAACACACGCCCCACACACCCCACCACACACACTCACACACACACACACACCTGCAGCAGTCCGACCTCGAGGGCACTGAAATTCACACACAGACACACACACTCACCCCCCTCCACCACCACCACCACCACCCACACACACCACCCACCTGCAGGATTCCGACCATGAGGGCACTGAAATGCTCCTCCGCGGAAACCGCTCGAGCCAAGCCGAGTCAAGCAGTACTGCCAGCAGTACAAGCGCCCCCCAGAACCCCCCGTCCAGGGGCAGGAACTCCCAGTCTGATGACGAGTCCAAAGCCCCCTCTCAATGGGGGGCCTCTGGTCAAGGCCAGGCTGGCAATGTGGGGGGTCTGATGAGTGGCCTGAAAACACTGAACAAGGCCGGGGGAGGAGGTGGTGGCGGTAACGCAGGTGGTGGGGCAGGTGGGGGAGGATCCAGCACGACAGTGCCGAGGTCAAGGTCCACGGCTACCAACCTGGCGGGTACTGGTGACGCTGAGGAGAGGTCTGTGAATGGGTTGCAGCAGCAGCCGGGCTGCCATGTCAGCTAAGTGGTGGTGTGTGGTGGTCGTGTGTGTAGGTTGTTTTATTTGTCTGGGATAGGTGTCATATCACCCTTCTTGAACTTGAACTTGGTTACATAGCTTCAGCCAGCAATTTGGCTGCTCGCTTTCTTAGGCAGTAAAAACAATGACCGTCAGCAGGCGGAATAAATATGGGAAGATTGGATAGGAGTGTTGCTTGGTTACATGGTTAGTTCGCCGACCGTGGTTTCTGCCGCCCACCCCACCCCAACGATTTCCGCCTTGTAAGCGTGATATACCTTGTCAGTAAACCGATTATTTGGGGTTCAGTTCATCAGTGCCTTTTCTTTGTAAGCCCTTCCTATCACGGTTGGGCAAGTCCCTTTAGCCTATTTGGCCTACCCCTGGAATGTAACAAACAAACACACCGGTATATACCTCTTTTGTATTCCCGCGCTGGATGGGTGACTAGAACTTGAACTTGGTTACATAGCTTCAGCCAGAAATTTGGCTGCTCGCCGACTTTGGCAGGGATGGGTGACACAAGGGTTGTTCAGGACGAAGGGCATCCTGAGACGCAACGTGGGGAGGGTCCGTTGCATTGCAGACGCAGCTCCAGTAGGTTCGTTGCATCATAGGACGCAAGCTACGGGTCGGTTGCGTTTCAGGGCGCACACTGTAAACTTTGTTGTGTGTCGAGATGTTTGTTTTGACACAAAGTTTTTCAAACTCAACATTTAATGTGCCAGAATAGTTTTGCAACGTGACAGACCGTCCCAAATCTGAGTTCAAGAAGTGAAACTTTACAATCCGAGTCACCCTGGAGGGTAGAACTTGAACTTGAACTTTGTTAGATAGCTTCAGCCAGCAATTTGGCTGCTCGCCGTTTTCGGCAATACAAACATTATAACCAGGAAAATGTAAACTCGAACAAATCACTTTTTTCTCTTTTTTGTTTTTTATATTTCTCTTCTTCTCTTTTTCTCTTTTTTCTTTTTCATTTTTCCATTTTTGTTTTTTATATTCCTCTTCTTCTGAACGAAACAACAGGAGGGTAGTCTTAGACTGAGTAACGGTTCTACACGGATGTAACAATTTCAATTTCAATTTCAATTTCAATAGTCTTAGACCCTTTAGCATGTCCTGGGCAGGGTACTACATCTTGCCAAATTGGTCAGCGCTTAAAGCGCACAAGCGTCAAATTGGTCGGCGCTTTTAAAGTGCAAAAAGCGCAAAAACTGTGCGCTGCGCCCACAGGGGGTTTTAAAAAATGCGCGAAACACGCAGAGGGGCTCAAAAAGGCAGCGCGGCTAAGTAGAACCCTGGTCCTGGGTATCTAGCAATGACCTTTCACAACGTGCTGTACTTCCAGTTATAACCATTCACAATGATTATGGTGTAAATTCAGTATTCGACAAGCCGACAGTGTGCATGTACCATATGTTACAGTCCAGGAGTAGGCCAAATAGTCTAAAACGACATGCCCAACCGTGACAGCCTGGGCTAAAAAGAAAAAGCATTGACTGTACGAAATTATTTCAGTTCTTGTCCGGCAAACGAAGTGCCCTTCCCTCCTTCTGCAGGCGGAGTCAACATGAGCGGTGCAAACACATAAGTTCAGCCATTCCTATGTTGTGTGCATTGGGAAGCTTTGGGTATGGTGGTGTGATCTACCAGGAAGCTGGGTTGGGGGCTGGGGCAGCGTAATGCCTAAGAATTTGGGCATGTACGTTTATAATCGGGCTGCACGATTCCCAGGTGTAACACTTGGGAAGGTAAAAACGTTTATATACCGGTAATCGGGCTGCACGATTTCCCTCACGTTTGGGGAGGGGCGGGGAGAGGGGGGAGGGGGGAGTAGCTCAGGGGAGTAGCTAGGGCATACACTAGGTATGCACCTTCTCCGGGGCTCCGACCTGGACGATCCAACTCTCCCCGGACAAACTCGGGAGTTTCGCTACGCAGGCCTGCTGCTCTTCACTTCAACCCAGGTCTTCCTCCTGCGCGTGCGCTGATCCTGATTCTGTTTTTTGTCTGAAGCTGTAATCGTCAGGCACTGTTCGCATCTGTACGAGGCATTCACCCATCGAAACGAGCAGCTACGGGTCAAGAGACGCATCAGTTGCACGCTGGGTTGAACCTGCTCGAGCGCTTACATCGCGCTTATTTGTTAGGGAGAGCAACGCTGTTTGACAGGTTGAAACTCCTATACTTGCGTTGTAAATGACATCAGAGGATTCAGGGCAGGTAGGTGGGCTCACATCATGCCCCCCCCCCCCCCCCCCCCCACCCCCCCCCCCCACCCCACCCCACCCCACCCCACCCCACCCCACCCCCCCACCCACACACACACTCACAAACACACACCGCCCCTTACCCTGACCCCCCCTCCACCGACACCCCTTCTCACCCACACCTCACCACACACACTTATTTATAAACCCACCCTCATAGCTTCATAAACTTTATTACATCCCCATCCGCCCACACCCCACCACATTGCCCACAATGGTGGTGGTCCCAACTGGTCCAGCAAGAGGTCAATACATGATACACTATACGTTCCTTACCCCTCTTCTCATCCTTTTTGTTGATTGTTGGGCTGCACGTAGGATGTTGGTGATACCAGCAGGTCCAGCAATAGGTCAATACATCATAGGCTATATGTTTCTTACCCCTCTTCTCATCCTGTTTGTTGATTGTTGGGCTGCACGTAGGATGTTGGTGATACCAACAGGTCCAGCAATAGGTCAATACGTCATAGGCTATATGTTTCTTACCCCTCTTCTCATCCTGTTTGTTGATTGTTGGGCTGCACGTAGGATGTTGGTGATACCAACAGGTCCAGCAGTAGGTCAATACATCATAGGCTATATGTTTCTTACCCCTCTTCTCATCCTGTTTGTTGATTGTTGGGCTGCACGTAGGATGGTGGTGAACCCGGCTGGCAAGAAGCTCTGATTGAAGAAATGAACAGGTTGGGAGTTCATTTTCGAAGGGGAAAGGTAAGGACGCATCATGGGAACTGGATGGAAGGTATCGCATACGCAGCACAGGATGGGTTGTAGTGCTTATTAATGACCATGCCCCTATTTGTGTGTCTTGATGCTGCGTATAAGTGACCATGCCCCTCTGTGTGTGTCTTGATGGTGCTTATTAGTGGCCGTGCCCCTTCTTGTGTGTCTTGATGGTGCTTACTAGTGACCATGCCCTTTCTTGTGTGTCTTGATGGTGCTTACTAGTGACCATGCCCCTTCTTGTTTGTCTTGATGGTGCTTTTAAGTGACCATGCCCCTCTGTGTGTGTCTTGATGGTGCTTACCAGTGACCATGCCCCTTCTTGTGTGTCTTGATGGTGCTTACTAGTGACTATGCCCCTTCTTGTTTGTCTTGATGGTGCTTATAAGTGACCATGCCCCTCTGTGTGGGTCTTGATGGTGCTTACCAGTGACCATGCCCCTTCTTGTGTGTCTTGATGGTGCTTACTAGTGACCATGCCCCCTTCTTGTTTGTCTTGATGGTGCTTATTACTGGAGCTTTGCTGCATATGGTGATATGGTGACCTGGCGCTTATCCACCGTCATTAGTGCCCCTTCTTGTGTGTCTTGATGGTGCTTATTACTGGAGCTTTGCTGCATATGGTGATATGGTGACCTGGCGCTTATCCACCGTCATTAGTGCCCCTTCTTGTGTGTCTTGATGGTGCTTATTACTGGAGCTTCGCTGCATATGGTGATATGGTGACCTGGCGCTTATCCGCCGTCATTAGTGCCCCTTCTTGTGTGCCTCGATGGTGCTTGCAAGTGACCACGTAAGGTAGTACGAACATTGCCTAGGATGGAAGGTAGTACGTACATAGCATGTGATGGCAGTTAGTAAGTACACAGCTGGGATGGAAGGTAGTACGTACATAGCATGTGATGGTAGTTAGTAAGTACACAGCTGGGATGGAAGGTTGTATGTACATAGCATAGGATGGGAGGTAGGTCATGCAGGGGTTGATGCTAAGGTCACAGCATGGGAGCTGGATGGAAGGTTGTACATACATAGCATATGATGGCAGTTAGTAAGCACACAGCATAGGATGGAAGGCAGGTAATGCAGGGGTTGATGGTAAGGGCTCAGCATGAGGAGTATGTAATGTATATTGGGTGGTAGGTAGACAGTACGGGAATTATACACCAAACACAGGATGGAACACACCACCGACCCCATTACCACCCCCATCACTGCGCATACAGAAGAGAAGAAGGCTCCAACTCCCTTATTGTCTCACTTTCATCAGGCTGGAGTGGCAACACCAACCCCAGCCCCAACCCCAGCACCGCCCCCCTTACCGACCCCACCCCCCCAACTGCACATACAGAAAAGGAGAAGTCTCCAACTGCCTTGTTGTCTCACTTCGACCTGGCTGTAGTGGCACCCCCACCCCCACCCCCACCCCCAGCCCCAACCCCAACCCCCAAACCCAGCCCCAAACCCAGCCCAAGCCCCACCACCAACCCCAACCCCACCACTGCACAGACAGAAGAGAAGAAGGCTCCAACTCCCTTGATGTCTCACTCTAACCTGGCTGGAGTGGCAACCCCAACCCCGGCCCCGTCCCCAACCCAACCCCGGTCTCAACCCAGCCCAACCCCAATCCCAACCCAGCCCCGGCCCCAACCCAACCCCGGTCTCAACCCAGCCCAACCCCAATCCCAACCCAGCCCCGGCCCCAACCCAACCCCAGTCTCAACCCAGCCCAACCCCAATCCCAACCCAGCCCCGGCCACAACCCAACCCCGGTCTCAACCCAGCCCAACCCCAATCCCAACCCAGCCCCGGCCCCAACCCAACCCCGGTCTCAACCCAGCCCAACCCCAATCCCAACCCAGCCCCGGCCCCAACCCAACCCCGGTCTCAACCCAGCCCAACCCCAATCCCAACCCAGCCCCGGCCACAACCCCAACCCCAGCCACAACCCCAGCTACAACCCCAACCCCAGCCCCAGCCCCTCTACCATCCCCAACCCCATCGCTGTGCAGACAGAAGAGAAGAAGGCTCCGACTCCCTGGTTGTCTCACTTTGACCTGGCTGGAGTGGCAACCCCAACCCAGCCCCGGCCCCAACCCCAACCCCAGTCCCAACCCAGCCCAACCCCAATCCCAACCCAGCCCCGGCCATAACCCCAACCTCAGCCCCAACCCCAGCCCCAACCTCAGCCCCAGCCCCACCACCAACGCCAACCCTAACCCCGACCCCACCACCAACCCCAGCCCCAAGCCCAAGCCCCAGCCCCACCACCAACCCCAACCCCACCACTGCGCAGACAGAAGAGAAGAAGGCTCCAACTCCCTTGATGTCTCACTTCGACTTGGCTGGAGTGGCAGATCTGATCAAGAGTGGGAAGGCCATGAACATTGTTTGCATGTGTGGAGCTGGTATTTCTGTCAGTGCTGGCATTCCAGATTTCAGGACTCCAGGTATCCAGAGGGCGATTCTATGGTACTAACTTAACTGCAATAAATAAATACATAAATACATAACTATATAACTACATAAATACATAAATAAAGACATGAATACACAAATGAATGAATAAATGAATAAATAAATAAACAAATAAATATATCATACATAGATACATACATAAAGAGAGAAAGAAAGAAAGAAAGACAAGGAGAAAAGAAAGACGAGGAACCCAAAGCTTATAGATGAGCTAAAGCTAATATAAAAGAAAGAAAGAAAGAAAGAAAGAAAGAAAGAAAGAAAGAAAGAAGGAAGGAAGGAAGGAAGGAAGGAAGGAAGGAAGGAAGGAAGGAAGAAAGAAAGAAAGAAAGAAAGAAAGACAGAAAGAAAGAAAGAAAGGAAAAAAGGAAAAAAGAAAGAAAGAACTAACTAACTAACTAGCTAACTAACTAACTAACTAACTAACTAACTAACTAACTAACTAACTAACTAACTAAATAGTACGCCTTATTACAAGGTGTGAGATTGAAGGGGCCAGCCCGTTTGCTTGCTCTGTGGCCAGCCACCAATAGGATGGGGGGTGGGGAGTGGGTGATGGAGGGTGGGGGATGGAGGGTGTGTGTGTGGGGGGGGCTGTCATCCCCCTGGGGGAGGGTTGTGGTCCTGGTCCATATGTCATCTGCACGCGACCATGGCCTGGAAGGAGACAGTGGCAAAAAAAATATAACGCCTGAAGGGGCGTGGTGTTAAGGGGACCCTCCCTTACGCCACAGCTGGGGAAAGTCACCTTGGCCGACATAGTAAGTGTCACCCTCCAGGCGGTAGGGGCTCCTTAATTTGACGTGTGGCAATAATGCTGGTACAGGAGGCAATATATTCTGTGTGAATGGGTGGATCTATTGGAAGGCAATATGTCTGACTGGCTGTATACATTTGGTGAGACAGCCTGGCACGCTTTCTATTTACAATGGAACCACAGGGAAGGTCCCACTTACTATATCTTCAATAGATTCTCTGTGCAGCTTAGGAGCCCGAGGCAACTGAACCGCAATAAATAAAAAATACATTAATATATATAGCATGCCTTATTACGAGGCATGAGGTTGAGGGGGCCAGCCTGTATGCTTTCACTTTTTAACACCAATAAACTGAAATCCGACTTAGTGTATTCCACTGTCACCGGAGTAGGATTCTATGTCACATACATAAATAACTGAACAGTTCGCCTTATTACGAGGCGTGAGGTTGAGGGGGACAGCCCGTTCGCTTCCACTGGGGCCAACACCAATAACCTGAAACTCAACTTAGTGTATTCCACCATTCACTGGAGGGGGATTCTACGTAACATAAATAAATAACTAAATAGTACGCCTTATTACGAGGCATGAGGTTGAGGGGGCCAGCCCGTTTGCTTTCACTGGGGCCAACCACCAATAATCTGAAGCGCAACTTATATATAGTATAAGTATAGTATGAGTATAGTATAAGTATAGTATGAGTATTCACTGGGGCCAACCACCATTCTATGCTACACTAGTAACTCCCTGCTACCTTTTCTCGCGGCTCTCTCCTGGCCTGAGGATGGACGGAAGGGTGGGTGGGTGGGTGGATTGGTGGGTGGATGGGTGGATGAGATGATGGGTGGATGAGATAGATGGATGTATATATGGATGGGTGGATGGATGGATAGATTGGTGGGTGGGTGGGTAGATGGGCCAATGGATGATCAAGACACTTCCTTTGTCTTCAGTAGTTCAGTGTATGTATGTTACAGTCCAGGGGTAGCCTATTAGAATGTTGAGATGAGCTTGATTGATGCAGGTTGGGCGAGACCCCTTAGCCTGTTTGACTAACCCAGGATTATCACATACATAAAAAATAATGATAACGCCTGGTGGGGCGTGGTATTAAGGGAGCCCCGTCTTGCAGCGGTAGGGAATGGGCTGCTACTTTACCTGGACAAAGCTACAATGGCGGTTGACAGTGACCGCGAACACTAAACCCTCGCAGGGATTCGAACCCCCGCACACCCGCCGGGATTCGAACCCAGCACCTTCTTTGGTCTATCCAAATGATCAGCATCACATACGTCACCCAACTTGCAGGCACGGGGCACCACCCAACTTGCAACCCAGCACCTTCTTCAGTCTGGCCAAATGATCAACATCACATACATCACCCAACTTGCAGGCAAGGGGCTCTATTCCCTTAGCCTAGCAACTTTCAGTGATATACAATGGTCTAGTGGTAGACCAGATCGCTTGAGGATGAAGAGTCGGGGGTTTGACCCCCCCTTCCGTCCCTCTTGGCGTTGCAGGTCGTTGTCAACCGCGATGGTAGCTTGTCCAGTTGAGGTAGAAGACCGCTCCCCACCCGCGTACGACGGGCTCTTTCAACACCACGCCCCACCAGGCGTCATCATTACCTTTTTTCCCTTAGCCTGATTGACTACCCAAGGATTGTCACATACATACACCATCCAACTTACAGGCTGGCGGCATCACTCAACTGGCAACCCAGCACCTTCTTTGGTATAGCCAAATGATCAACATCACATACACCACCCAACTTGCAGGCACAGGGCACCACCCAACTGGCAATCCAGCACCTTCTTTGGTATAGCCAAATAATCAACATTACATACACCACCCAACTTGCAGGCACGGGTCATCACCCAACTTGCAACCCAGCACCTCCTTCGGTTTAGCCAAATGATCAACATCACATACACCACCCAACTTGCAGCCACGAGTCTCTATGGCAGTGACCACGGACACTGAAACGCACCTGCAGGGATTTGAACCCAGCACCTTTTCGGTCTAGCCAAATGATCAACATCACATACACCACCCAACTTGCAGGCACGGGGCTCTATTACAGTGACCGCGGACACTGAAGCGCACCTGTGGGATTCGAACCCAGCACCTTCTTTGGTCTAGCCAAATTGATCAACATGCACACATCACGCAAATTGCAGGTACAGGGCTCTATTCTCAGCTTGCCAAGTACCAGCTGGAACGACCAGAGGTAGGTACTGTGATATGTGGTATGTGATGTTGTCATTTATGTGAGATGTGATATATGATATGTGATGTGTGGTGTGTGATATGTGATGTTGTCATTTATGTTATTTGTGATATATGATTTGTGATATGTGATATGTGAGATGTGTTGTCATTTATGCCAGACTGCTGACATTCGTTCTACCTTTGTTGAAGTCTCCCTTCACCCTCCCACCCTCTACCTCCCACCCTCTACCACTACCTCTACCTCTACCTCTACCTCTCTACCTCTCTACCTCTACCTCTACCTCTCTACCTCTCTACCTCTACCTCTACCTCTCTACCTCTACCTCTACCTCTCTACCTCTACCTCTACCTCTCTACCTCTCTACCTCTCTACCTCTACCTCTACCTCTACCTCTAGACCTCTACCTCTCTACCTCTCTACCTCTCTACCTCTCTACCTCTCTATCTCTCTACCTCTCTACCTCTCTACCTCTGCCTCTGCCTCTGCCTCTGCCTCTGCCTCTGCCTCTGCCTCTGCCTCTGCCTCCGCCTCTGCCTCTGCCTCTGCCTCTGCCTCTACCTCTGCCTCTGCCTCTGCCTCTGCCTCTGCCTCAACCTCAACCTCTCTACCTCTACCCCCTTCTCTCTCTCTTTTTCTGATTTTGGTGAAGTGAGGTAAAAATATTGTTAAGGTTTCAGTTCATCAATGCCTGTTATTTTTTGCCCCTCCTCACTGCATCATAATATGATATTGTAGATAAATGGTAACTTTAGCCTAGTCGAACTGCCCGCATCATATGATATCATAGACCACGTAATCGAACTAACAAGCAGCCACTGCCTCTTCCTGTTTGAAGGAGATCTTCAGCATCGGATACTTCTTGGATAAGCCCGAACTAACGAACAACCTATTTATGGATAAACCCAAACTAACGTACAACCACTGCCTCTTCCTGTTTGAACTTATGGATAAGCCCAAACTAACTTAATGGATAAGCTCAAACTAACGAACAACTGCCTCTTCCTGTTTGAAGGATATCTTCAGCATCGGATACTTCATGCGTAAGCCTGAGCCATTCTTCACGCTCGCTAGGGAGCTCTTCCCTGGAAACTACACACCCACCCCTACCCATTACTTCATGCAATTACTGTATAAGAAGGGTCTCCTCCTGCGATGCTTCACGCAAAACATTGACTCCCTGGAGCATCAAGCTGGCCTGCCCAAGGTACGGGTTGTCGTGGAAACTAGTAAACTGCACACTCACCCCGACCCATTGCTTAATGCAATTACTATATGAGAAGGGTCTTCTTCTGCCCTGCTTCACGCAAACCACGACTCCCTAGAGCATCAAGCTGTTCTGCCCAAGGTAGGGCTTGTCCTGGAATTAGCAAAATACACATACACCCCACCCCAACTCGTTGCTTCATGCAATTACTACATGAGAAGGGTCTCCTCTTGCGATGCTTCACGCAAAATATTGACTCCCTAGAGCATCAAGCTGGACTGCCCAAGGTACAGGCTTGTCCTGGAATTAGCAAAATACACCTGCACCCCACCCCAACTCGTTGCTTCATGCAATTACTACATGAGAAGGGTCTCCTCTTGCGATGCTTCACGCAAAATATTGACTCCCTAGAGCATCAAGCTGGACTGCCCAAGGTACGGGCTTGTCCTGGAATTAGCAAAATACACATACACCCCACCCCAACTCGTTGCTTCATGCAATTTCTACATGAGAAGGGTCTCCTCCTCCGTTGCATAACTCAAAACATTGACTCCCTAGAGCATCAAGCTGGACTGCCCAAGGTAGGGCTTGTCCTGGAATTAGCAAAATACACATACACCCCACCCCAACTCGTTGCTTCATGCAATTACTACATGAGAAGGGTCTCCTCTTGCGATGCTTCACGCAAAATATTGACTCCCTAGAGCATCAAGCTGGACTGCCCAAGGTAGGGCTTGTCCTGGAATTAGCAAAATACACATACACCCCACCCCAACTCGTTGCTTCATGCAATTACTACATGAGAAGGGTCTCCTCTTGCGATGCTTCACGCAAAATATTGACTCCCTAGAGCATCAAGCTGGACTGCCCAAGGTACGGGCTTGTCCTGGAATTAGCAAAATACACCCCACCCCAACTCGTTGCTTCATGCAATTACTACATGAGAAGGGTCCCCTTTCGCGATGCTTCACGCAAAATATTGACTCCCTAGAGCATCAAGCTGGACTGCCCAAGGTAGGGCTTGTCCTGGAATTAGCAAAATACACATACACCCCACCCCAACTCGTTGCTTCATGCAATTACTACATGAGAAGGGTCTCCTCTTGCGATGCTTCACGCAAAATATTGACTCCCTAGAGCATCAAGCTGGACTGCCCAAGGTAGGGCTTGTCCTGGAATTAGCAAAATACACATACACCCCACCCCAACTCGTTGCTTCATGCAATTACTACATGAGAAGGGTCTCCTCTTGCGATGCTTCACGCAAAATATTGACTCCCTAGAGCATCAAGCTGGACTGCCCAAGGTACGGGCTTGTCCTGGAATTAGCAAAATACACCCCACCCCAACTCTTTGCTTCATGCAATTACTACATGAGAAGGGTCTCCTCTTGCGATGCTTCACGCAAAATATTGACTCCCTAGAGCATCAAGCTAGACTGCCCAAGGTAGGGCTTGTCCTGGAATTAGCAAAATACACCCCACCCCAACTCGTTGCTTCATGCAATTACTACATGAGAAGGGTCCCCTTTCGCGATGCTTCACGCAAAATATTGACTCCCTAGAGCATCAAGCTGGACTGCCCAAGGTAGGGCTTGTCCTGGAATTAGCAAAATACACATACACCCCACCCCAACTCGTTGCTTCATGCAATTACTACATGAGAAGGGTCTCCTCTTGCGATGCTTCACGCAAAATATTGACTCCCTAGAGCATCAAGCTGGACTGCCCAAGGTACAGGCTTGTCCTGGAATTAGCAAAATACACCTGCACCCCACCCCAACTCGTTGCTTCATGCAATTACTACATGAGAAGGGTCTCCTCTTGCGATGCTTCACGCAAAATATTGACTCCCTAGAGCATCAAGCTGGACTGCCCAAGGTACGGGCTTGTCCTGGAATTAGCAAAATACACATACACCCCACCCCAACTCGTTGCTTCATGCAATTTCTACATGAGAAGGGTCTCCTCCTCCGTTGCATAACTCAAAACATTGACTCCCTAGAGCATCAAGCTGGACTGCCCAAGGTAGGGCTTGTCCTGGAATTAGCAAAATACACATACACCCCACCCCAACTCGTTGCTTCATGCAATTACTACATGAGAAGGGTCTCCTCTTGCGATGCTTCACGCAAAATATTGACTCCCTAGAGCATCAAGCTGGACTGCCCAAGGTAGGGCCTGTCCTGGAATTAGCAAAATACACATACACCCCACCCCAACTCGTTGCTTCATGCAATTACTACATGAGAAGGGTCTCCTCTTGCGATGCTTCACGCAAAATATTGACTCCCTAGAGCATCAAGCTGGACTGCCCAAGGTACGGGCTTGTCCTGGAATTAGCAAAATACACCCCACCCCAACTCTTTGCTTCATGCAATTACTACATGAGAAGGGTCTCCTCTTGCGATGCTTCACGCAAAATATTGACTCCCTAGAGCATCAAGCTAGACTGCCCAAGGTAGGGCTTGTCCTGGAATTAGCAAAATACACCCCACCCCAACTCTTTGCTTCATGCAATTACTACATGAGAAGGGTCCCCTTTCGCGATGCTTCACGCAAAATATTGACTCCCTAGAGCATCAAGCTGGACTGCCCAAGGTAGGGCTTGTCCTGGAATTAGCAAAATACACATACACCCCACCCCAACTCGTTGCTTCATGCAATTACTACATGAGAAGGGTCTCCTCTTGCGATGCTTCACGCAAAATATTGACTCCCTAGAGCATCAAGCTGGACTGCCCAAGGTACGGGCTTGTCCTGGAATTAGCAAAATACACCCCACCCCAACTCTTTGCTTCATGCAATTACTACATGAGAAGGGTCTCCTCTTGCGATGCTTCACGCAAAATATTGACTCCCTAGAGCATCAAGCTAGACTGCCCAAGGTAGGGCTTGTCCTGGAATTAGCAAAATACACCCCACCCCAACTCGTTGCTTCATGCAATTACTACATGAGAAGGGTCCCCTTTCGCGATGCTTCACGCAAAATATTGACTCCCTAGAGCATCAAGCTGGACTGCCCAAGGTAGGGCTTGTCCTGGAATTAGCAAAATACACATACACCCCACCCCAACTCGTTGCTTCATGCAATTACTACATGAGAAGGGTCTCCTCTTGCGATGCTTCACGCAAAATATTGACTCCCTAGAGCATCAAGCTGGACTGCCCAAGGTAGGGCTTGTCCTGGAATTAGCAAAATACACATACACCCCACCCCAACTCGTTGCTTCATGCAATTACTACATGAGAAGGGTCTCCTCTTGCGATGCTTCACGCAAAATATTGTTTCCCTAGAGCATCAAGCTGGACTGCCCAAGGTACGGGCTTGTCCTGGAATTAGCAAAATACACCCCACCCCAACTCTTTGCTTCATGCAATTACTACATGAGAAGGGTCTCCTCTTGCGATGCTTCACGTAAAATATTGACTCCCTAGAGCATCAAGCTAGACTGCCCAAGGTAGGGCTTGTCCTGGAATTAGCAAAATACACCCCACCCCAACTCTTTGCTTCATGCAATTACTACATGAGAAGGGTCCCCTTTCGCGATGCTTCACGCAAAATATTGACTCCCTAGAGCATCAAGCTGGACTGCCCAAGGTAGGGCTTGTCCTGGAATTAGCAAAATACACATACACCCCACCCCAACTCGTTGCTTCATGCAATTACTACATGAGAAGGGTCTCCTCTTGCGATGCTTCACGCAAAATATTGACTCCCTAGAGCATCAAGCTGGACTGCCCAAGGTACAGGCTTGTCCTGGAATTAGCAAAATACACCTGCACCCCACCCCAACTCGTTGCTTCATGCAATTACTACATGAGAAGGGTCTCCTCTTGCGATGCTTCACGCAAAATATTGACTCCCTAGAGCATCAAGCTGGACTGCCCAAGGTACGGGCTTGTCCTGGAATTAGCAAAATACACATACACCCCACCCCAACTCGTTGCTTCATGCAATTACTACATGAGAAGGGTCTCCTCCTCCGTTGCATAACTCAAAACATTGACTCCCTAGAGCATCAAGCTGGACTGCCCAAGGTACGGGCTTGTCCTGGAATTAGCAAAATACACATACACCCCACCCCAACTCGTTGCTTCATGCAATTACTACATGAGAAGGGTCTCCTCTTGCGATGCTTCACGCAAAATATTGACTCCCTAGAGCATCAAGCTGGACTGCCCAAGGTAGGGCTTGTCCTGGAATTAGCAAAATACACATACACCCCACCCCAACTCGTTGCTTCATGCAATTACTACATGAGAAGGGTCTCCTCTTGCGATGCTTCACGCAAAATATTGACTCCCTAGAGCATCAAGCTGGACTGCCCAAGGTACGGGCTTGTCCTGGAATTAGCAAAATACACCCCACCCCAACTCTTTGCTTCATGCAATTACTACATGAGAAGGGTCTCCTCTTGCGATGCTTCACGCAAAATATTGACTCCCTAGAGCATCAAGCTAGACTGCCCAAGGTAGGGCTTGTCCTGGAATTAGCAAAATACACCCCACCCCAACTGTTTGCTTCATGCAATTACTACATGAGAAGGGTCCCCTTTCGCGATGCTTCACGCAAAATATTGACTCCCTAGAGCATCAAGCTGGACTGCCCAAGGTAGGGCTTGTCCTGGAATTAGCAAAATACACATACACCCCACCCCAACTCGTTGCTTCATGCAATTACTACATGAGAAGGGTCTCCTCTTGCGATGCTTCACGCAAAATATTGACTCCCTAGAGCATCAAGCTAGACTGCCCAAGGTAGGGCTTGTCCTGGAATTAGCAAAATACACCCCACCCCAACTCTTTGCTTCATGCAATTACTACATGAGAAGGGTCCCCTTTCGCGATGCTTCACGCAAAATATTGACTCCCTAGAGCATCAAGCTGGACTGCCCAAGGTACGGGCTTGTCCTGAAATTAGCAAAATACACACAACCCACCCCAACTCGTTGCTTCATGCAATTACTACATGAGAAGGGTCTCCTCTTGCGATGCTTCACGCAAAATATTGACTCCCTAGAGCATCAAGCTGGACTGCCCAAGGTACGGGCTTGTCCTGGAAACACCCACTGGAACTCCCAAGCTTCAAAACTGCCATTATTTGTATGTACCCCTGAATCATTGTACATTTGCACAGCTTCATATGACTGTATGGCAAGAGCATCGGACATATCGTAGCTGCATACCACCATTTCGTTTTTGGGCTATGCATAGCAGTTTCCGCCCAGCTTTATTAGCCAGCGACTCAGCTAAGCGCAAAGATTCCAGCTGCATTGGAATGCATGTCATGCCAGCTTTCAGACTCACTAGCTAGCTTCAAGTTTGGCCCAAGGGTGGGTGAAAGAAGCTGCCTAGAAGCTGCTCCTCATTGCCCCAAAAAGAACCAGCGCTGCTTGCAAGTCTGTAACTAAATCATTTAACCTGACAAAGGTGCATGCAACTGTTTGACAAAAACATAGGACATTTCACAGCTTCATGCAACTATATAACCGAATGATCGGACCTATCAAAGCTGCATACAACTGTTTGGCAAAAGCAGTGAAGAAGCAGTGCTGCATGTTACTCTAGAACTAAATCATTTAACCTAAGTGTGCTGCATGCAACTGAATCAAAGCTGCATACAAGTGTTTGGCAGAAGCAGTGAAGAAGCAGTGCTGCATGCAACTCTATAACCAAATCATTGAACCTAATTAAGGTGCATGCGAATATTTGACAAAAGCTTTGTACATTTCACAGCTGCACGCAACTCTATAACTGAATGATTGGACCTATCAAAGCTGCATACAAGTGTTCGGCAAAAGCAGTGAAGAAACGGTGCTGCTTGCAACTCTAGAACTAAATCATTTAACCTAACTGTGCTCCATGCAACTGAATCAAAGCTGCATACAAGTGTTTTGCAAAAGCTGTGAAGAAGCAGTGCTGCATGCAACTGTATAAGTAAATCATTTAACCTAACTGTGCTGCATGATATCATTGAAGGTGCATGCGAATATTTGACAAAAGCTTTGTACATTTCGCAGCTTCATGCAACTACGTAACCGAATCATTGGAACTTTCAAAGCTTCATGCAACTCTATATCCAGATGATTGGACAATTCGCAGCTTCATGCAACTATATAACCGAATCATTGGACCTATCAAAGCTGCACACAACTGGTTAACAAAATCAGTGAAGAAGCAGTGCTGCATGTTACTCTGTAATTAAATAATTTAAAATAGCAACGGTGCATGCGACTGTTTGATAAAAACATTGGATATCTCACAGATTCATGCAACTAGATAACCGAATGATTGGACCTATCAAAGCTGCATACAAGTGTTTAACAGAAGCAGTGTAGCCACGGTGCTACATGCAACTAAATCATTTAATCTACACGGTGACTATAGCTAGCTCCGGCTTACGCTGTGGTGTCCTTAACATCACGTCCTGTGGGTAACTGTATTACACGGATGTAACAATTTCAATTTCATTTAACCTAACAATGCTGCATGCAATAGTACAACTAAAACATCTGACCTGTTCCATTTGCAGGACATGGTGGTTGCTGCTCATGGAAACTTTGACTGTGAGTGCTTCAAACCTTTTTGCTGCAAGGCTACTGCGACGTATGTATGTATGGATGTGTGTATGTATGTATGGATGGATGGATCGGGCAGGGATCGGGCAGACATGGATCGAGTAGACGTGGATCGGGCAGACATGGATCGGGTAGACGTGGATCGGGCAGACATGGATCGGGCAGACGTGGATCGGGCAGACATGGATCGGGCAGACGTGGATCGGGCAGACATGGATCGGGCAGACGTGGATCGGGCAGACGTGGATCGGGCAGACATGGATCGGGCAGGCGTGGATCGGGCAGACATGGATCGGGCCGACGTGGATCGGGCAGACATGGATCGGGCCGACGTGGATCGGGCAGACATGGATCGGGCCGACGTGGATCGGGCAGACGTGGATCGGGCAGACATGGATCGGGCAGATGTGGATCGGGCAGACATGGATCGGGCAGACGTGGATCGGGCAGACATGGATCGGGCAGACGTGGATCGGGCAGACATGGATCGGGCAGACGTGGATCGGGCAGACATGGATCGAGCCGACGTGGATCGGGCAGACATGGATCGGGCAGACGTGGATCGGGCAGACATGGATCGGGCAGACGTGGATCGGGCAGACAGGGGACCAAGGCATGTACCTTTTCCTTTGCTAGTCCCTTTCAGTGATATACATTGGTCTAGTGGTAGACAAAATCACTTTGAGGATGAAGAGTCAGGGGTTCGATTCCCCCTTGGGTCGCTCTTGGCGTTGTAGGTCGTTGTCAACCGCGATGGTAGCTTGTCCAGTTGAGGTAGAAGACCGCTCCCTACCCGCGTACGACGGGCTCCCTTCACACCACGCCCCGCCAGGTGTTATCATTACCTTTTTCTTTGTTCCGGCATCCCATATCAGCTTTTGAGTGTCAGTTACAGGGTACTTCCATTGACCAAATTGGCCAGCGCTTTAGCGCACTTGAAAAACAAACTGCGATTTGTAGTGCAAAAAGCGCAAAAATTGCTTGCTGCGCCCACAGGGGGTTGCAAAAAGCTGCGCGAAACTCAGAAACGACTCAGTTACCCATATCTTGGTCCCCATTTCGACGAATGGCTCGATGGTAGAGCTCCTTTAACGAAGAAGGTGCCCGGTTCGAATCCCTACGGGTGCGCTTTAGTGTCCGCAGTCGCTGTCAACCGCCAGAGTAGCTCTATACAGGTAAAGTAGCAGCCCGTTCCCTACCGCTGTAAGACGGGGCTTCCTTAATACCACGCCCCACCAGGCGTTATCATTCTCAACTTGTATCTGTCTCGAGACAGGTGCTCCCTGCATCTACTGCGTCGATAAATAAATTAATAAACAGTGCATGAAATAGAGCGCCTTATTACGAGGCGTTAGGTCGAGGGGGCCAGCCCATCTGCTTGCACTTGGGCCAACCACTAATGTGTGTGTATGTGTGTGTGCGTGTGTGTGTGGGGGGTGGGGGGGGGGCTGTTAGCCTCCAGGAGGAGGGTTTTGGGCCAGGTCCATATGGCGTCTGTCTTACTGCGGTGAGGATCACACCTGTAGTCTTTCAGACGGCAATAATCATTTTCTCTGTCCCAGCATCCAACTGTAGCAATTCTTTAGCAAGTCCCTTTAGCCTATTTGGCCTACCCCTGGACTGTAACATACACACACACACACACACACACACACACACACACATACATACATACATACATACATGCATACACATATACACATATGCACACACTCACTCACTAACATACACACACATATACCTTGTGCTTTTGTCAATACAGGTGCTCACTGTATTTCCTGTGGCAAGGAGCATACCACAGAGTATGTGAAGGAGGCTGTGATGACAGGAGTGATCTGCCGATGTGATGAGCCCCGCTGCAAGTGAGTTTGCCTCCCACATTATTTTTAATAAATAAATAAATACATACGAGTGAAAATGTTTTTATGACGAGCCCGGCTACAATAGAAAAAAAAATGTGATGATACGTGTTGCAAGTCATGTCTCCTCCCATCTAATTTATAATATAGTAAAATAAATTGTGATGAGCCCCGCTGTAAGTGAGTTTGCCTCCCATATAATGTATATTAAAAGAATGACTGGCGGTAAATACAAATATATTTTATGATGAGCCCCACTGCATTATAAATAAATAAACACTTATTTTGTGACGAGCCCTGTTGAAAATCATTTCGCCTCCCATCTAATTTAAAATATAATAAAATTAATTGTGATGAGCCTTGCTGCAAGTGACTTCGCCTCCCATATAATTTATAATAAAATAAATTGTGACGAGCCCTGCTGCAAGTGATTTCTCCTTGGATGTAATTTATAAAAAAAATAAAAAAATAAAAACGTATTTTGTTATGAGCCCTGTTTCAAGTCACTTCTCCTCCAATCTTATTTATAAGAAATAAATAAAATTGTGATGAGCCCTGCTGCAAGTCAGTTTTCCTCCCCTCTAATTTACAATACTAATCAAATAAATAAAAATGTATTTTGTGATGAGCCCTGCTGCAAGTCACTTCTCCTTCAATCTTATTTAGAATTAAAAGATAATACAGAAGGCACTACAGAGTGGCCAGAAGCCACCTCCACTCCAGGGTACTACAAAGCGCATGCGGTAGCGTGTTTACGCGCAAGCTTTTTGAGCCCCACTGCGCGTTTCGCGCAGTTTTTGCGCTTTTTGCACTAGAAAGCGCTGAGCAATTTGACGTTGGTGTTCTTTAAGCGCTGACCAATTTGACGAGAAGTAGTACCCTGCTCCTCTCACAAATGACTGCAGTCGGGATCTTGCAGGGAACGGGAATATGATATCATTTGATATCAAATGATGCCGGCAGTCAGACTAGGCCAAAGTTACCATTTATATACAATGTTGTATGATGCAATGTGTATGATATCATTCTCGCCTTAGGTCAACATCATATGATATGCTGGTCCCTACTTGTAAAGCCAGAGTCTTCTCGTGCGGCATTTCAAGCTAGAGTAATGTTACAGTACAAATCTAATTGGGAGGTGCCCTCGGTTTTGCTGTAAGAATAAACTTGGGGCATATTTTTACTCTCATGTGGTATTTCTAGCTAAATTAATGTTACAGTAAAAATAAAACTAGGGTACCTCCCATCTAACCTATCTGGCTATCTAAACCCTAAGCCCTAAACCATAAACCCTAACCTCTAAACCCTAAACCCAACATAGGGCACCTTCAATCTAACTTATCTAGCTATCTCGAGACCACCAGACGACAACACCGATTGTTTGGGGGGTTCAGTTCATCTGTTCTTTTTCGTTTTAGCCCCTCCTGTCACGGTTAGGAAAGTCTCTTTAGCCTGTTTGGCCTACCCCTGGACTGTAACAACACACAACCCCACCAGACCACAACACCACAATAACACAACACCACAATAACACAGCAACACAACACTACAACAACACAACACCACTTGACCGCAACACCACCAGACCACCAGACCACAACACCACTACACCACAATACCACAACAACACAGCAACACAACACTACAACAACACAACACCACTTGACCGCAACACCACCAGACCACAACACCAAAAGACCACAACACCTCCTCTCACTAATGAATGCAGTCGGGGTCTGGTAAAGCCTGATATTGTGTTTTTCGGAGAGGATCTGCCCCTTCGCTTCTTTCAGCTTAGGAAGGCAGACATAGCCAAGTGCGACCTTCTCATTGTCATGGGTGAGTGATGGTGGGCCTTGATGGATAGTAGCTGATAGGTTGAAAAGACACTGGTTTGTGTAAGGGGCCCCACCTCCTGGGGTTAAATCCTAAATAAATTTGATATTGAGTTCTTTGGAGAGGATCTGCCCCTTCGCCTCTTCCAACTTAGGAAGGCAGACATGGCCAAGTGCGACCTTCTCGTGGTCATGGGTGATGGTGGGCGTTGATGGAAAATACCTGATAGGTTGAGCATACGCTGGTTTGTGTAAGGGGTCCCACCTCCTAGACTGAAAAAAATGAAATTGAGTTCTTTGGAGAGGATCTGCCCCTTCGAGTTTTTCAACTAAGGAAGGCAGACATGGCCAACTGTGAACTCCTCATTGTCATGGGTGAGTGATGGTGGGCGTTGATGTAAATCAGCTGATGGGTCAAGGCTAAGTACATTGGATTGGATTGGATTATTACATGTATTTCCAGCCAACTCTGGGCTGCTCACCTCCTTCCAATTCCAGTCCCCTCGTGCGGTACCATGGGAACCAGGGAGCACACTGCGATTAGACTCGCTAGTGGAATATTAATGGTAGGGGCCGTCTTGGGTGGTTCAATGTCAAGACGAGTGCCACCAGGGTGTTGACCAGTATGTATGTATGTATGTATGTTACAGTCCAGGGGGTAGGCCAAATAGGCTAAAGGGACTTGCCCAACCGCATAGGAAGGGCTTGAAAAGAAAAAGCACTGATGAACTGAACCCCAAACAATCGTTTTACCGACGGGGGCCCTGAGTTCGTGCTACAGTGATCATTCAATTCTACAATATAATTAAATCATCAATTCATCATCTCATCTGGGATGATATAGGGTGTTGACCAGATGCGCCATGCGCGATACCCATGGGAACCAGGGAGCATGGTAATTAAGTAGCTGAGGCAAAGTAGCTGAGGCAAAGTAGCTGATACCAAGTAGCTGATGCAAATTAGCAGATGCAAAGTAGCTGAGGCAAAGTAGCTGAAGCAAAGTAGCTGATGCAAAGTAGCTGAAGCAAAGTGGCTGAAGCAAAGTAGCTGATACCAAGTAGCTGATGCAAAGTAGCTGATGAAAAGTAGCTGATACCAAGTAGCTGAAGCAAAGTGGCTTAAGCAAAGTGGCTGATGCAAAGTAGCTGGAGCATAGTGGCTGAAGCAAAGTGGCTGATGCAAAGTAGCTGAAGCATAGTGGCTGAAGCAAAGTGGCTGATGCAAAGTGGCTGATGCAAAGGAGCTGAAGCAAAGTGGCTGAAGCAAAGTAGCTGAAGCAAAGTAGCTGATGCAAAGCAGCTGATGCAAAGTAGCTTATGGGTCAAACTTGCCAGCCGCCTGTGTGTTGAAGTGACACCGAGTCAAATACTGATATACTCATATTGTGCGTTCTGATATTATTATATATTGTGTATTACCTTATTATATTATATATATTATATTGTGCATACTGCTATTATTATATATTGTATACTGGTAGCCCGTGTGGCCGTTGGCCCCCTCCCCACCCCCCCTAACACCCACCCACACTCACAAATCTCCCCAAGAATAATTAAGGCTCTTACTTTGTTACAAAATCTCATCAACATCTTGCATGTAGACAATGTTTTCGGTGTGCACATGACCCTTTCTTGCAATTGTTACTCACTCATAAGCTTGTATCGGCAATCCACCCCGCACGCTACAGAATCCGGTGGGCTACGCAACTTTTCTGAAATCAGGCTTCAGTAGCCCACCCTGCTACTCAAATGTGCCTGGAAAAATCTGAAATAAAAAACACTGATCAAAACACTCATGTATACACAATATTGTCAATGTGCACATGACCTTGTACTGCATTTGTCATACATAACTTGAGGCATGTACAGCAAAATGCCCCATGCCTCATGCCACCCCTTCATGCCTCCTTGCACGCACACACACTTCCGCGGTCCCTCCTCTCTCTCCACCCCCCACCCCCCCGGGGTCCCTCCCCTCCCTCCTCCCCATTCCTTATGCCCCCCCTTCGCCCCTTATTCTTCACCCCTTCTTCTTCTTGACCCCTTTTTTACCCCCTTTGTCTTCACCCCTTCTTCCTCTTGACCCCTTTTTTACCCACATTATCTTCACCCCTTCTTCCTCTTGACCCCTTTTTTACCCACATTATCCTCACCCCTTCTTCTTCTTGACCCCTTTTTTACCCACATTATCTTCACCCCTTCTTCTTCTTGACCCCTTTTTTACCCACATTATCCTCACCCCTTCTTCTTCTTGACCCCTTTTTTACCCACATTATCTTCACCCCTTCTTCTTCTTGACCCCTTTTTTACCCGCAATGTCTTCACCTCTTCTTCCTCTTGACCCCTTTTTTACCCACATTGTCTTCACCCCTTATTCTCCACCCTTTTATCTCCATCCCTCCGTCACCTCTCTGTTTCCTTTTCGTTCAGGTACTAGCCTTGTGGTGCACCCCTTCGCTGGACTTGTCAGTAAGTGTGTGTGTGTATGTGTGTGTGTGTGAGAGACAGAGAGAGAGAGATAAGACATAGCCCAGTGGCTGCCCAATGGAGCTGACTAGAAGCTACTAGGAAAAGCGGAAAAGAAAAGCCTAACTCACACAGACAGCCAATGTCCCTGTTATCAGTAGGGAACGGCAATATGATACCACATGATGCCGGCAGTCTGACTAGGACAACGGTACCCTTTATGTACAATATCGTATGATTAGAGTTCGAAGGGGGGGTAGGAGCTAAGCGCTAATAGCGCTCACTAGCACTAGAAGCAATTCCGAAATGAGCAGTACGTAGCCAAGTTTAGCCCTGAAATAACCTGAAATAACCTGAAATAGCCTGAAATAGCCCCCCACATATCCTGAATCAGCCCGATATGACCTGAAGTAGGACAAATAGCCTGGAATAAGAGGTGAGCAGCACGAGTTCGAGTCCCAGATTCAATTTGGACTTCGAGCACGTGTCCGAGTTCGAGCACTTGAAGTTCAAGCACTTCATGAGTTCGAGTTTGAGCACTGTGACTTCTGTTCGAGTTTGAGCACTGTGACTTCTGTTCGAGTTTGAGCACTTTGACTTCGGGCACGAGTTCGAGCACTTCGCATCGCACAAGAACGAGTTTGAGTTTGAGCACTTCGTAGCAGCTCCTATGCAGCTCCTGTTCCCCACCCTTGGCCCAAACCTGAAGCTAGCTAATGTAGTAGTGTGTTTTAAAGCTGATTTGATGGGCAGTGTCTAGCTAATGGAGTTGGTAGGAAGCTACCCCATGTAGCCCAAAAAAGAAACAGTGGTTTAGAGTTCTCCATGAATCATGGATTGATGATGTATTGATTTATAAATAATGATGATGGATTATGAATTTATGAAAGACACAAAACATCTAGATATCCTTGTTCTGTTATATGATTTTTACACTTTCTGCGGTACTTCTATTCCTCCTATGTAAAGCATTTAATGATATGGTGTTAGATCATCTAGAGATCTATATTCTGTTATATGATTTGAAAACTGTATACGGTACTTAAAAGGTAATGATAACGCCTGATGGGGCGTGGTGTTCAGGGAGCCCGTCGTACGTGGGTAGGGAGCGGTCTCCTACCTCAACTGGACAGGCTACAATCGGGGTTGACGACGACCTGCAATGCCAAGAGCAACCGAAGGGGGAGTAAAACCCCCGACTCTTCATTCTTAAAGTGACTTAGTCTACCACTAGACCAATGTATATCACTGAAAGAGGCTATATGGTACTTATATCCCTCTGATGTAATGCATTCATCTAATTGTATGGTATTAAATATATTAATATGTGCATCCAAGTCCTTTCACCTCATAGTATAAGATCTCTGTTCCCTCCTGCAGTTATGAGCTAATTCATCAGGAATTCATGATGGTAAGATCATACCCAATTGCCACAAAATTCAATAGGTTGCATAACAACACTCTCCAGAATAAATGGCAACTTTTCTGGAGTGTTTTGGCTAAGTTTGGCTAAATTAGTTGTCAACTAATATGGCTACGTTAGCTATAAGCCCTATTAAGGCTCATTTGGTCCGCGATTAGCCCTAATCTTATAGCCTACGTATGATGCAATTAATAGCATATAATATCATATCTTCCTCGCCTTTGGCCAGCCCTTTCGCGTGCGCTGGGACTAACCACCAGGCGTTTTGTCAGCCGCTGAGACAAGCTTTTAGCCCCAATATTTTAGCTGCTTCTTACATTTTGCATCTTGACCTGCCTAACCCCAAAATCTTCTTTTAGCTGCTTCTTGCATTTTGCATCTTGACCTTCCTAACCTCAAAAGTTGCTTTTAGCTGCTTCTTACATCTTGCATCTTGACCTGCCTAACCACCAGGCGGTTTGTCAGCCGCTGAGTCAAGCCTTTAGCCCAAAGCTTTTAGCTGCTTCTTACCTCTTGACCTGCCTAACCTCAAAATATCATAGCTGTGCTTGAAATGTGACTTTGTAGGGCCAATGCTAATGCGGTGCAGATAATGCAGTACAGTAATACACACTGCCACATGTGGTTGGCTGATATTGCATGTGCCTAATTGTCTACACCTGGACTGTAAGATCTGTGTTCATGGGCAGGACAGACACAGTGAGCAGTGCAAGAGTAACCTAACAAAGCAGTACAAACAAAGTGGGCAGTACAAACACAGTGAGCAGGACGAACACAGTGAGCAGTGCAAGAGTAACCTAACAAAGCAGTACAAACAAAGTGGGCAGTACAAACACAGTGAGCAGGACGAACACAGTGAACAGTGCAAGAGTAACCTAACAAAGCAGTACAAACAAAGGGGGCAGTACAAACACAGTGAGCAGGACCAACACAGTGAGCAGTGCAAGAGCAACCTAACAAAACAGAGTCATTCCTGACTGTAACATTCATACGCAGTCGTGCTTGGGTTTAAAACCCTAAACCCTAAACTGTACACATACATTCCTGACTGTAACATTCATACGCATTCGTGCTTGGGTTTAAAACCCTAAACCCTAAACTGTACACATACATTCCTGACTGTAACATTCATACGCATTCGTGCTTGGGTTTGAAACCCTAAACCCTAAACTGTACCCATACATTCCTGACTGTAACATTCATACGCATTCGTGCTTGGGTTTAAAACCCTAAACCCTAAACTGTACACATACATTCCTGCGAGGGGGGGGCAAGAAAAAAGCTGCCGTACCGCACCTTCGCTGTGGATAGAGCCTATCCTCAAACTATATAAAAAAAAGTTTTTTTTTTTTAGCCAAAAATAAAGTTGTACCTAGGTTGGAGGGGTCCAAAGTTGTTTTCAACCAAAGCAGCCCAAATCTTAACTTCGCGATAAATCACGTTTGGGTAACCCCGTGAAAGGTTTAAGAGCATAACTGAAATGGGCTTTAAAAGATCTTTCGAACGACCCCCATTTTAGGGGGGGTAGGGTGAGGTTATTGGGTTTTAGGAGGGGGTGGGGGTGGGGGTGGGGGGGATGCGGGGGGTAAAAAAACTTTTAGCCAACTTTATTTTCCCCCTCTTTTTCTATGAAACGTCCACAATTCCAACTCCCATCTGAATCGGACACCATAACGAAGGTGCGGTCCAAAATCTGTCTTTCTGCCCCCACCCTGCATTCCTGACTGTAACATTCATACGCATTCGTGCTTGGGTTTAAAATCTACACCCTAAACCCTAAAACCTAAAACTGTAACAACTACATCCTGACTGTAACATTCATACGCATCGATGCTTGTAAACTGACAAGTTAACATTCCTGACGAACATCATACGGCATCGTGGCTGTAACTACACGCACATTCATGACTGTAACATCATACGCATTTGTGCTTGTAAACGGTACACGAACATTCAATGACTGAAATTCAACGCATCTGATTTAACGGTACACGCACATTTATGACTGTAAACATTATACGCATTCGTGCTAGTACACTGTACACGCACATTCCTGACTTGTACCATTCATACGCATTGTGCCTTGTAAATGTACACGCACATTCCTGACTGTAACATGTCAACGCATTCGTGCTTGTAACTGTACACGCACAGTCGACTTTAACATTATACGCATCGTGCTTGTACACTGTACCGCACATTCCTTGACTGTAACATTCCTACGCATTCGTGCTTGTCTTGTAACTGTACAGCACATCCTGACTGTAAATGCATACAATTGTGCTTGAAAACTGTACACGCCATCATGACTGTTAACATTCATAACGAATTCTAGTCTTGTAAATGTACAACGCACATCCTGGACTGTAAACTTCCAACGCATTCGTGCTTGCAACCGTCCACGCACATTCCTGACTGTAACATCATACGCATTCGTGCTTGTAAACTGTAACGCACATTAACTGACTGTCACATTTCATACGCTTGGACTGTATGTACCGCACATTCTGACTGTAACATCATACGAATTCGTGTGGTACTGTCACGCACAAGTTCCTGAATAACATTCATAAGAAATTCGTGCTTGTAACTGTACACGCCATATGACCGTAACATTTCATACCACATTCGTGCTTGAAACTGTACACGCACATTCTGGGACCGAACATTAAACGCATTCGTGCTTTAAACTGTACACGCACATTCCTGATCTGGATAATTCATACGCATTCGTGCTTGAAACTGTACAACACATACCTGACTGTAACATTCAATTAGACATCTGTCGTTTAACTGTACACGACATTATGACTGTAACATTCATAGCATTAGTGGCTGTAACTGACACGCCAAATTCATGATTTGAACATGCAACGTCTCGTGATGATTACTGTACCGCACATTCATTGACGGAACATTCATACGCATTCGTGCTTGTAACTGTACACGCACATTCCTGACTGTAACATTCATATGCATGTGCTGAATGTACACGCACATTCCGATGTAACATCATACGCATTCGTGCTTGTAACTGTACACGCACATTCCTGACTGTAACATTCATATGCATTCGTGCTTGTAACTGTACACGCACATTCCTGACTGTAACATTCATACGCATTCGTGCTTGTAACTGTACACGCACATTCCTGACTGTAACATTCATACGCATTCGTGCTTGTAACTGTACACGCACATTCCTGACTGTAACATTCATACGCATTCGTGCTTGTAACTGTACACGCACATTCCTGACTGTAACATTCATACGCATTCGTGCTTGTAACTGACACGCCATTCATGATGTAAACATTAATACGTATTGTGCTGAACTGTACAGCACATCCTGAAGAAACATTTCATACGCATTCGTGCTTGTAACTGTACACGCAATGCCTGACTGTAACATTTCATACGCCGTCTGTTGTAAACTGTACAGCCCCACCCCCCAACAATTCCGACTGTAACACATACGAATCGGGCTTGACTGTACACGCACATTCCTGACTGTAAACATCATATGCTTCGTGCTTGTAACTGTACACGCAATTCCTGACGTAACATTCAGAGAATCGTGCTTGTACACGTAACACCACATTCCTGACTGTACATCATACGCATAGTGCTTGCTAAATGTCACGCACATTCCCTGACGTACATCCTACGAATTCGTGCTTGTAACTGTACAGCAATTCCTGACTGTAACATTCATAAGCATTCGTGCTTGTAAATGTAAAAGCCACCATTCCTGACTGTAACATTCATAGCATTCGTGCTTGTAAACTGTACACGCACATTCTGACTGAACATGCATACGCATTCGTGCTTGTAACTTACACGACAGTCCGACTGAACATTCATACGCATTCGGGCTTTGTAACTGACACGCCACTCCTGAATGTAACATTCATGAGATCGTGACTTGTAACGTACACGCACATTCCGACTGTAACATTCATTACGCATGTGCTGTAAATGTACACGAACATCCGACTGTAACATCATACGCATTCGTGGCTTGTTAAATGACACGCACCTTCCTGACTGTAACATCATACGCATCGTGCGTTTGAACTGTAACACGACATTCCTGATTGGAACATTCATACGCATCGGGCTTGTAATGCACGCACCATTCCATGACTGTAACATGATACGCATTAGTGCTTGTACTGTTACACGCATTCCTGACTGTAACATCATACCGCATTGTGTTGTAACTGTACAAGCACAGTTCCTGACTGTTGTAACATTCATACGCATTGTGATTGTGTTGTAACTGTACACGCCCATTCCTGACTGTACATTCTCTGCATTCGTGCTTGTAAACGTACACGCACATTCTGAACGTGACAGTCATCAAATTCGGACTTGTAACTGTAACGCACAATTTCCTATGACGTTAAATTATAAGCATTAGTGCTTGTAACTGTACACGCACATTCCGACTGTAAACATTCATAAGCATCTCGTGCGTGATAACTGTACACGCAATTCCTGGACTGTAACATTCATACGTACGGATTGTAACTGTACACGCCATTCCCTGACTGTAACATCAACGCATCGTGCTTGTAACTGTACACGCACATTCCTGACTGTAACATTCATACGCATTCGTGCTTGTAACTGTACACGCACATTCCTGACTGTAACATTCATATGCATTCGTGCTTGTAACTGTACACGCACATTCCTGACTGTAACATTCATACGCATTCGTGCTGTTAATGTTACAAGCACATTCATGGACTGTACATCATACGCATTCGTGTTGTCAAATGTACAAGCACATTCTGACTGTAACTACATACGCATTCGTGCTTGTAACCTGTACACGAACATTCTGGACTGTAACCATTAAACGCATTCGTGCTGTAATGTACACGCACATTACTGACTGAACATTCATACGCATTCGCACCCTCTGCAGTAAATGTACACGCAATTCCTGACTGTAACATTCATAAGCTCGTGTGCCTTGTAACTGTACCGCACCACCTGACGTAACCAGGTCATACGCATTAGTGCTTTAACTGTACCGACTTCCTGACGAACATTCCCGACATGTCGTGATTGTAACGGTACACGCAACATTCCTGACTGTAAAATTCATAGCATTCGTGTTGTAACTGTAACGCAAATTCTGACTGTAAAATTATAACGCTTCGTGCTTGTAAACTGTACACGCACATTCCGACTGTAAACTTCATAGGCTTCGTGCTTTGTAACTGTAACGCCACAATTCCTGACTGTAACATTCATACGCATTAGTGCTTTGTAACAGTACACGCACTCATGATTGTACATCATACGCATTCGTGATTGTAACGTACACGCAATTCCTGACTGTAACATCATACGATTGGGTTGTAAACTGTACCACGACACCCCATCCTGACTTAACATTCATCGCATGCGTGCTTGTAAAATGTTACACGCACTCCGGACTGTAAACATGCATACTCATTCGTGATTGTGGTGTAACGTACACGCACTTCTGACTGTAACATTCATATGCATTCGTGCTTGTAACTGTACACGCACATTCCTGACTGTGACATTCATACGCATTCGTGCTTGTAACTGTACACGCACATTCCTGACTGTAACATTCATACGCATTCGTGCTTGTAACTGTACACGCACATCAGACTGAACATTTCATAAGGCATTCGGCTTGTAAATGTACACGCACATTCCTGACGTAAAATCATACGATTCTGATGGTAACTGACACGCCAATTCCTGACTGCTAAACATTCATACGCATTCGTGATTGTCAACTGTGACACGCACATTCCTGATTGTATATTCTACGGCATTAGTGCTGCTACTGTACACGCACATTCCTGACGTAACATTCATAAGCATTTCGTGCTTGTAAAATGTACAAGCATAATTCCTGAACTGTAACATTCATACGCATTCGGGCTTTGTAACAGTACACGCCAAATTCCTGACTGTAACATTCATACGCATTAGTGCTTGTAACTGTAACCGCACAGCTGACGTACATTCATAAGCATCAGTGCTTGTAATGTACACGCACATTCCTGACTGGCATTCATACGCATTCGTGCTTGTAATTACACGCAATTCCTGACTGTAAAATTCATACGCATTCGTGCTTGTAATGTACCGCCACATTCCGACTGTAACATTTAAGCATTCGTGCTTGTAACTGCAACGCAACTCGACTGTAAACATTCCTAGTATCGTGATGTAAATGTACACGCACATTCCTGATGTAACATTCATACGCAGTCGTGCTTGTAAATGTACACGGCACATTCCTGACTGTAACATTCAGACGAGCGTGCTTGTAAAAAAACTGTACCCGACATTCTGACAGTAAAATTCACAGGCATCCGTGCTTGTTGTAAATGTACAAGAACATTCATGACTGTAAACATCATAAGGGCATTGTGCTTGTTGTAATGATACAGCACATTCCTGACTGTAACACTCATACGCATCGTAGGCTGTAACGTACACGAACATTCCTGACCTGTAAAATCATACGCATTGTGATTGTAACTGTAACGCACCTTCCGACTGTAAATTCACTAGCATTCGTGCTTGTTAATGTACACGCAACCATTTCATGACTGTAAACATTCTAAGCATTGTGCTTGTAACTGACCGCCACATTCCGACTGTAAATTCATACGCATTCGTGATTGTATACTGTACAGCCACATTCCTGACTGTAAAATTCTACGCATTCGTGCTTGAATGTACAAGGCAACTCTGACTGTAACATTCATACGCATTCTGCTGGTAACTGACACGCACATTTCCTGACTGTAACATCATATGCATTCGTGCTTGTAAAATGTACACGCACCATTCCTGACTGTAACATCCTACGCATTGGCTGTAACTTAAACGAACATTCGGACTGTAACCCTTCATAGCATTAGTGCTTGAAAACTGTGACGCACATTCCTGACTGTAACATTCATACGCATTCGTGCTTGTAACTGTACACGCAAGTCCTGACTGTCACCATTCCTACGCTTCGTGCTTGTAACTGTAACGTACATTCCTGACTGTAACATTCATTAAGCATTAGTGCTTGTAACTGTACACGCACATTCATGACGTAACATTCTACGCATTAGTGCTTGTAACTGACACGCACATTCCCTGACTGTACCATTCATACGGCATTCGTGCTTGTAACTGTACACGCACATCCTGACTGTAACTTCATACGCATTGTGCTTGTAACGGTACACCCGGGCCCCCACCACCCCCCAAAAAAACATCCTGACTGTAACATTAATACGCAGTTCGTGCTTTGTAAACTGTACACGCACATTCCTGAATGCCAAAAATTCTACGGCATTCGATGCTGTAATTAAACGCAATTCCTGACTGAACCTTCATACGGCATGCGTGCTTGTAAACGTCACGCACATTCCCGACTTGTAAAATTCATACGCATTCGTGCTTGTACTGACACGTACATTCATGAAGTAACTATACGCCATTAGTGAGTAAATGTACACGCACATCCTTACTGTTAACATTCATACGCATTAGTGCTAGTAAACTGTACACGACAATTCCTGACGTGTAACATCATACGCATTCGAGCTTGTATCTGTTACACGCACATTCTGCTGTAACATTCATACGAATTCGTGCTTGTAACTGTTTACACGCACATTCCTGACTGAACATTTCATACGCATTCGTCGCTGTAACTGTACACGCACATCCTGACTGTAAAGGTCATACGCATTGTGGCTTGTAATGTACACGCAAATTCCTGACTGTAACATTCATAGCATTCGTGTGTAACTGACACGCACAGTTCCTGACTGTACAAATTCATCACGCCCATCGTGCTGAAACGTTACAGCACATTCCTGACGTAACATTCCTACGCGATAGTGCATTGTAATTGTACACGCACATCCTACTGTAACATTCCTACGCATTCGTGCTTGTAACTGTAAACGTACATTCCTGACTGTAACATTCATACGCATTCGTGCTTGTAACTGTACACGTACATTCCTGACTGTAACATTCATACGCATTCGTGCTTGTAACTGTACACGTACATTCCTGACTGTTATTGTACACAATTGTGCTTTACCAATTTACCAACCTACCAATTTACCAACTAACCAATTTACCAACTAACCAATGTACCAATACACCAATCTACCAATACACAAATATACCAATTTACCAATGATACCAATAATTTAGAATACCAATAATATATCATTTAATTATTTATGTATGATTGAATCATTTAATAATGTTTAACAATAATGTATGTATATAATTCGTTCCAATCATTTACATACATGATTTGATGAATAATACCAATAATATATAATACCAATAATTTACCAGTAATGACAATTTACCAACCTAACAACACACAAATATACCAATTTAACAATATACTAATATACCAACCTACCAATATTCCAATATACCAATATACCAATATACCAATTCACCAATACACCAAGATACCAATACACCAATATACCAATTCACCAAGTCACCAATACACCAACTTACCAACCTACCAATTTACCAATATACTTATATATCAACCTACCAAAACACCAATACACCAAAACACCAATATACCAATTTAACAATTCACCAATTTACCAACCTACCAATTCACCAATATACCAATAAACCTCGTAGATGCTGTGTCAACATCTACACCGCACTTACTGATAGACCGCGAGGAAGTGGGCGCTCAGGAGGGCAACCCTAACCCCACCAAACAAACACCAATCAACCAAATAACTCATAACTGTACTCATAACTGTACACATGCCTGTAACTGTACATACACGTACTTCATGTAGATGCCGTGTCAACATCTACACCGCGCCTGCTGATCAACCGTGAGGAAGTGGGCATTCAGGAGGGCCCCCACTGGCCTGCTAAAGGCATGCCTTCACCTGGCTTCCAGTTTGAGGAGGGTGAGAATTACAGGTGAGGAGGGTTCAGAGGGGTAGGGTGGGCTAGGGTGTGTGGGGTGTGTGTGTGTGTGGGGGGGAGGAGCTTAGTGGGCCCCCACTGGACTGAAAAAGGCATGCCTTCACCTGGCTTCCAGTTTGAGGGGGGTGAGAATTACAGGTGAGGAGGGTTCAGAGGGGGGGAGGGGGGGGGGAAGGGGGAGCTTAGTGGGCCCCCACTGGCCTGCTAAAGGCATGCCTTCACTTGGCTTCCTGTTTGAGGAGGGTGAGAATTACAGGTGAGGAGGGTTCAGAGGGGGGGGGCTAGGGTGGGGTGTGTGTGTGTGGGGGGGGGGAGGAGCTTAATGGGCCCCCACTGGCCTTCTCAAGATGCCTCCATGCCTTCACATGGCTTCCAGTTGAGGAGGGTGAGAATTACAGGTGAGGAGGGTTCAGAGGGGGGGGGCTAGGGTGGGGTGTGTGTGGGGGGGGGGGGGGGGGGGGGAGGAGCTTAATGGGCCCCCACTGGCCTTCTCAAGATGCCTCCATGCCTTCACATGGTTTCCAGTTTGAGGAGGGTGAGAATTACAGGTGAGGAGGGTTCAGAGGGGGGGGGCTAGGGTGGGGTGTGTGGGGGGGGGGGGGGGGGAGGAGGTTAATGGGCCCCCACTGGCCTTCTCAAGATGCCTCCATGCCTTCACATGGCTTCCAGTTTCAGGAGGGTGAGAATTGCAGGTGACTAGGGGTCGGAGGAGGTGTGTGTGTGTGTGGGGGGGGGGGGGCGGGGGAGCTTAGTGGGCCCCCACTGGCCTTCTCAAGATGCCTCCATGCCTTCACATGGCTTCCAGTTTCAGGAGGGTGAGAATTGCAGGTGACTAGGGGTCGGAGGAGGTGTGTGTGGGTGGGGTGTGTGTGTGGGGGGGGAAGGAGCTTAGTGGGCCCCCGCTGACCTTCTCAAGATGCCTTCACCATCCACTCCACCACCACCAAACACACACACACACACACACACAACCAGGGACGTCAAGTATCTGGGCGACTGTGACTCACCCACCAACCATCCACACAACCACCACACACACACACACACACACACACACACACACACACACACACACACACACACTCACTCACAAACAGGGACTCCACGTATCTGGGCTACTGTGACGCACCTACCAACCATCACCACCACCACACACACCACCACACACACACACACACGCACAAAGGGACTCCACGTATCTGGGCGACTGTGACTCACCCACCAACCATCACCACCACCACCACCACACACACACACACCACCACACACACACGGGGACGCCAAACATCTGGGCGACTGTAACTGACCCACCAACCATCCACACAACCACCACACACACACACACCACACACACAGGGACGCCAAGTATCTGGGCGACTGCGACTTTGGTGTGAGGGAGCTAGCTAGGCTGTTAGGCTGGGAAGCTGATCTGGAGCAGCTAATTACCGAGGGGAAAGCCAAGCCCACACCAGCTGCTCCAAGGCCCAGCACAGTTTCAGCTGCTGTGCAGGGGGAAGACGACTTATACACGTCACCAGCTGCTCCAGGGCCCAGCACAGTTTCAGCTGCTGTGCAGGGGGAAGACGACTTATACACGTCACCAGCTGCTCCAGGGCCCAGCACAGTTTCAGCTGCTGTGCAGGGGGAAGACGACTTATACACGTCACCAGCTGCTCCAGGGCCCAGCACAGCTCCTGGTCAGGTGCAGGGGGAAGACGACTTATACACGTCACCAGCTGCTCCAGGGCCCAGCACAGTTCCTGGTCAGGTGCAGGGGGAAGACCACTTATACACGTCACCAGCTGCTCCAGGGCCCAGCACTGTTTCTGCTCAGGTGCAGGGGGAAGACGACTTATACACGTCACCAGCTGCTCCAGGGCCCAGCACTGTTTCTGCTCAGGTGCAGGGGGAAGCCGACTTATACACGTCACCAGCTGCTGCAGGGCCCAGCACAGTGTCTGCTCAGGTGCAGGGGGAAGACGACTTATACACGTCACCAGCTGCTCTAGGGCCCAGCACTGTGTCTGCTCAGGTGCAGGGGGAAGCCGACTTATACACGTCACCAGCTGCTCCAGGGCCCAGCACAGTGTCTGCTCAGGTGCAGGGGGAAGACGACTTATACACGTCACCAGCTGCTCCAGGGCCCAGCACAGTGTCTGCTCAGGTGCAGGGGGAAGATGACTTACACACGTCACCAGAGGCTGAGAAGCAGATTGAGCAGCTATCTCTTAAGTCGTCTAAATAAACCCAGCATGGTAGCCATTCTCCAGTATGAACGCATGCATGCAAACGGGAGGGTTCCCTCAATCTCACGTCCTGTGGCAGCTCGTACTAATTTCCAATTTCAATGTCTTTCCAAAGGTTTTTGGACTAAACATTAATAGTCGTGTAGGTCTGATTCCTGGGTCTGCACTTTGGGGAAAGTGAAAACATGAATAATCGTGCGAAAACGATTAATCGTGAGTAGGAAAAACGCTGGCCAATTTTCTCAAGTCGTCTGAGGGGCCACCTAAAGCAACTGAAACTGAAACCTCACGTGTGAAGCAGGATCAGCAGGGCCTGCAACCCGGCCCAGCAGCAACTGAAACTGAAACTTCACATGTGGAGCAGGATCAGCAGGACCTGCAGCCCGCCTGCAATGAAGCTGGGGGAGCTGCTGCATCCGGGCTGCTGTTACACCTGCGCAGTCGACGCACATCAGCAGGATCTGCTGGCCCCCATGAGTGTCTCTGAAAGGGAGCCGCCTGGTGGTGGTGATGGTGGTGGTGCTACTGGATCTGCAGCAACTGAAACTGAAACCTCACGTGTGAAGCAGGATCAGCAGGACCTGCAACCCGGCCCAGCGGCAACTGAAACTGAAACCTCACGTGTGGAGCAGGATCAGCAGGACCTGCAACCCGGCCTAGCGGCAACTGAAACTGAAACCTCACGTGTGGAGCAGGATCAGCAGGACCTGCAACCCGGCTCAGCGGCAACTGAAACTGAAACTTCACATGTGGAGCAGGATCAGCAGGACATGCTACCCGGCCCAGCGGCAACTGAAACTGAAACTTCACATGTGGAGCAGGGATCAGCAGGACCTGCAGCCTACCTGCCATGAAGCTGAGGGAGCTGCTGCAACCGGGCTGCTTTAACACCTGCGCGATCAGTCGATGGACATCAGCAGGATCTGCTGCCCCCCATGAGTGTTTTGAAAGGGATCCGCCTGGTGGTGGTGGTGGTGGTGGTGGTACTGGATCTGCAGCAACTGAAACTGAAACCTCACTTGTGAAGCAGGATCAGCAGGACCTCCAATCCGGCTCAGCGGCAACTGCAACTGAGACTTAAACCTCAAATGTTAAGCAGGATCAGCAGGACTTGCAACCTGGCTCAGCGGCAACTGAAACTGAAACCTCACATGTGAAGAAGGATCAGCAGGACCTGCAGCCTGCCTGCAATGAAGCTGGGGGAGCTGCTACAACCGGGGTGCTACAACACATAAGCAGGGTACTACATTTTGTCAAATTAGGAAGCGCTTTAAGCGCACAAACGTCAAATTGGCCAGCGTTTTGTGATGCAAAAAACGCAAAACTGAGCGCTGCGCCCACAGGGGGTTGAAAAAACTGCGCTCAAAAAGTGTGAACGAAATTGCGCTGCCGGGCGCGCTTTGTAGTACCCTGCACCTAAGCGAAGCCTTGCTTCGATAAGAAAGTATCAGAACCCGGTTTCCCAATGAGTAAAATGATACCTCTACATTACCTGATGTGCAATCCAGAAGTGGAAGGTCAAACAAATCTTCCTCTATTTATCCATGAACGTATGAAGAGACTGTATCAAGTATTTTTTATAGGAATCAGTTTCTGGTATTGATTTTTTATTGTTCAGAAGAAGAAGCAAAAACATGATACAATGAAAGAAACAAATCAAAATGTTATTGTTATAGACCGGTTCTCCCGGTCCAGCTAGAGTGTCTTAGTGCCCCAGGCCCTCCGCCTGGAAGCTTCCGTTGTAGTGCCTCTGCCCGATAGGGCCAGCACCTAGCGGCGGCAGTACCCTGAGGTACTGTCTTCTTTCTCTTCTCATACCTGCCATGTCGCCTGACATGCTATCACGTTTGTAAAGCACACACCCAAGTCCCTTCCCTGTGTCAGTGCTAACGACATAACGCTCCGGAAAGCTAGAGGTTATTGCTCATCACGCCGCAACGTCTTCCACTTCAACAGATTTGAGCGCATCAAAGTCTGTTATACTGTCCGTAGATCCTGAGCTCCCACGCATCTGCAGTGTCTTCAACTGTTGCTGGCGCAACCACCGAAGAAAAAGGATCTCAGGCCCAGAAACACTTCTGATAGCTCAGGCACCCCCGGTGGACACACCAGCACGTGGCCCAGGCAACAACCAACCCCCCCACTTCGTCTACACAAGACCCCCGCTGGACAACACCAGCACGTTGCCCCCGCAACAACCAAACCCCCCACTGCATCTACCCATCAGTTCCCCTCTCCTTTCCTCCCACCATCTCCTCAACCCCGTCGGCCTCGCAAGCCAAATCCCCCCCCCCCCCCCCCCCCCCCCCCCTCGCCCCCCTCCCGTCCAATCCCGTCATACATCTACTTCCTGTAGGAGATCTCCACTTCCTCCTGTACGCTCGCCACACCCTCTACCGCTTCTATCGTCGAGCTTCAATTCCTCACCGGACCTTCATTTCTCTCTCTCCGGAATCGTCAATCCCATTTCGATTTCCTACAAGACCTCCGTTTCTCATCCCCACTCTGAGCTCTCCTTCGCCACCTTTGCGTACCCTGCTCGGAGCGAGCCCTCCAGCTCTCTCGATCAACACCCTGACTGCTCCAATTCCGGCGCTGTTTAGCATCCGCTGCCGGAATGGGGGGCACCCTTTGACCATCAGTGTGGACATCTGCAACTCCTTCGCAGCATGCAACACAACTCCAGCAAGTTTGATGGTAAAGGAACCATCAGTATCTTCTTCAAATGGTATGGAGATCTTGTTGCCCCCTTACTCTTACAAGGCTCAGTTTTCTCAGTTATTGATGGAGACCTAGACTCTGCCCCTGTAGATAAACCTGCCAATGGATACCACTACCCTAGAGACAGCAGAATCACACCCGTATCCAACTACATAGCTATGGATCATATTCTGCGAAACTGTACCCCTTTACTTGCTAGGACCATTGATAGTTAGACTAACAATGCGGCAGCTGCTTTACGCTACCTCCGCAAACATTATGGATCCGGGTTCCCCTTCTCCCCTATCCTCCAGCCAGATTCAAACACCTTCTTCAATTCATACACGTCTCTCACCCCTGCACCTGCACATGTGCCACGACCACACCACGCTGACACTGGCCTAACCCATCGCTGTTGCTCATGCTGGTACGTTTCAGAAGACGGCATATGTCATGATAATCCCAGATCCACTGTCGTTGAAATTGAACACCCGCACGAGGGAGAAATGTCTGACTGTCCAGTCCTCCCTACTGGGAATTCTATTGATGATGATGTTCCTAGTGTCACCCACAGATTGAAATTGCCTTATTTCATGCGGGGGACTTGCCTAACCACACAGCACCTGCCATGGCACCTGCCATAGCACTTGCAGCCCCGACCGTCGCATTTAAATATGCCACCGTCCCACATGTCAACCCTGATGATTTGCATGAGGGGGATCTGAACACCAACCCCACATCCACCTCCACGACAGAACCATCTGCCACTGTGATCTCATCCTGCCCCATTCAGCAAGACACCATTACAGCCACAGCCTGCATTCCTGTCATCCGCAATAGTGACATGGCGAACCCATAAATCTTAACTGATTGGGATCACACTTTCATCCACACACCTATCCAACAACGTGTCCCACCTCTTCCCCCTGATTGCGACAGGCACCTGACTTGTGCCAACACCGCTGAGCTTTGCACTATCACATCCACACACACCCACATCTTCACCACATCTGCCCTCCGCACCATGCTGTCCCTGCCCTACCCTTCCTACTACAATAGGAACTACAAGGCTCTGCGCCTCCCTGTGGGCATTGGGTAAATGCTGACTTTATCCAGAGAGAAGGGGAGGGATATCGAATGGGGATGTAATTATCTGAGTATCTGTACTGATCTGAGTGACTAATCCTCATAACGTTGATCGGATCTGATCTGTATGACTTGTAGAAGGCACTGATCTAACGTGCCCTAAGAGATGTACCACTCTGATCAATGATATGTATATTGTTGCTCTGATCTGACGCAATCATAACTGATCATTATCATATATGCATTTGTGCACTGACCTCTCAAGGTGACTAATGTAGTAATGATCTGCTCTGCCCCGGTAAACTGTTATGATCTGATCATGGTGCATTCTCATGTACTGATGTTTGTATATGCACCATTGCACAAATGTACTGACGTACAGATGTACAATTATGCAACCACTCACTGATACTCACTGACATGTGCCTAGATGCACTGCAATGCATTAGTGTATTGCCCATGCTGTAAGCGAGCGGTACCCTCGCTGCACGGGGGGAATACATTGATCTGAGTATCTCATGCTGCACTGACCTGATCTGCAGCCCTGATCTGCAGTCCTGATCTATAGTCCCTGCAATCCCTACCCACCTGGCAGCTACCGATATAGTCCGATTGATTACCCAGCAGCTCCCTAGATGTACGCAAATGACCTGCAGTCCCCCAGCAGGCCCTACAAGCTCTTTAGCTTCTCACCAACTCCTAGCAACATGGCATCCAGGCTACCGGCCCTGGATGACTTCCCAGCACCTGTTTTTTTTGTGCCCCCTGACCTGCTTGTCATTGATTTTTAAATAGAATGAACACTCTAGGAATTTAAATCCCGTCATGCCATGTACTAACACAGCAGTTTGACTAAGTTTTCTCGCCACTTCTGGCACCTCTAGTGACATGCTGTTTTCAATCTGATTTCTCAGCATGTACCAGTTATATTTACTGTCAAACAAACCTTCTTATATCTTACAACTGATATTGGAAGTACCTCATCATATCGATCCATCTGGACTGATAGTTATGAGCTAGCGGGGGATGTCTACCTTAAGTTATTTCTCATAATGTCACCGTAATTTGTGATTCTTTAAGAGCTCCCAAATTATGGGGGGAATAGTATGCTGACCTTATGTATTTCTCTTCCCCCTGATTCCTGGCAACCACACAAGTTGAAATCCAGGCCTCTTAGTTGACAAGGCCTTTGGCTGCACCTTCCTGGCAGCTCCACAGCTGGAATCCAGTCTTATCTAGATTTTATCTTGATTAATCCTGCAGCTTCCTGCAGCTCCTATGCAGTCCATTCTAGACCTTTCCTGACAGGTCCAAGATTCAGACTCTTCCTAGATATTGATAGATTGCATCATGACTGACTGCTTTCTTCTATTTTAGTTTAGCTCTAAACATAGATCTTGCCCCACAGGCTACTCTTGAATCATTCCCTGCAGCTCCTAGGAGTTCACCCCAGCGCCCTCCTGCAGTTTGATATCTTAGCACGATATCCTAGCTTGATATCCTAGCATGACCAGACCACCCTTCCTGGCAGCTATCAAGCTGGAATCCAGTTCATGTTAAATATATCTTGCCTAAAGTGCACCTTTATCCTTGACCAGGATTCCCCTCTTGCTCTGTACCTCAACATGTACATCTGAGCTCTCCTCCTACTGTGACTCCCTTCCAAGCTTGGACCCATGCTTCCTGGTAATCACATTATTACGTAGTCTGAATATTTTACACTCTAGACTTCCCTTTTACTTTGAACCTCCTAAATTCCACGAATTCTTCTGAATGAAGAATACACGGAATTGGGGGGGATGTTATATGCCGGTTCTCCCGGTCCAGCTAGAGTGTCTTAGTGCCCCAGGCCCTCCGCCTGGAAGCTTCCGTTGTAGTGCCTCTGCCCGATAGGGCCAGCACCTAGCGGCGGCAGTACCCTGAGGTACTGTCTTCTTTCTCTTCTCATACCTGCCATGTCGCCTGACATGCTATCACGTTTGTAAAGCACACGCCCTAGTCCCTTCCCTGTGTCAGAGCTAATGACATAACGCTCCGGAAAGCTTAAGTTATTTACAAAAGTGATTTGTTTGTGTTTGGATTTCTTTCTTGGTAAATTGATGTGTGCTGCCAAAGACGGCGAGCAGCCTTATCTCTGGCAGAAGCTATGCAACCAAGCTCAAGTATAAAGAGTGAAGACAGTGACACAAAACACAAAACAAACTAGCAAGACGCAAGAACAAGTGATAAAATAGTAAATATTTTCATGATTTTCCCCAATCAACTTATTTTACCTTCATAGACGCATTTGTCCTGGTAGTATATATTGTTGTGACAGTGCAGGGTGCGTTGACGTTATCGCGTTTGGTTTTCCCTGCTAATATTTTGTAGTGCCTAAGAAGGCGAGCAACCGAATTGCTGGCTGGAGCCACGTAACCAAGTTAGAGTATCCAAAGGTGGGCCACATTAGCGCCTCAAATCTAAGGAATTGTTGAGTACTTAGCCCTAGTTTTCTCTGACAAACTTACTGGACATGCAGTGATTTGAATTTCTGTTGTTACTGCCAAAGACGGCGAGCAGCCAAATTGCTAGCTGGACGTGCTTAAATTAGTTGTGATCCTTATTCTATGGCTGAAAGCTGCAGATTAACTGCCGAAGACACGCAGTCAGAAAGTGGAGTTATGTACAAGAACAAGAAATACGAATGGTTAGGATCTCGAAACAGCACTACATAGTTGAATTGGTCAGCATAGTGGTGTCAAAAAACACATTTTTGTTTCTGGGATGCAGGTGGTCGGATTTAAGCCCTCTCTCCACGGATGCGGCGAGCGAGCTGGATGTCCTTGGGCATGATGGTAACACGCTTGGCGTGGATAGCAGCCAGGTTGGTATCTTCGAACAGGCCAACCAGGTAAGCCTCGGCAGCCTCCTGGAGGGCCAGGACGGCAGAGGACTGAAAACGCAGGTCGGTCTTGAAATCCTGAGCGATCTCACGAACCAACCTCTGGAAAGGCAGCTTGCGGATGAGCAGCTCGGTGGACTTCTGGTACTTGCGGATCTCACGCAGGGCGACAGTGCCGGGCCTGTACCTATGAGGCTTCTTAACACCGCCAGTGGCAGGAGCGCTCTTCCGGGCCGCCTTGGTGGCTAGCTGCTTGCGTGGAGCCTTGCCACCGGTGGACTTCCGAGCAGTCTGCTTAGTACGGGCCATTGTGAGCTGATGGATTTCTCAGTGTGTATGAGCGTTCGATGTACAGACCAAGCCGCTGAAGCTATTATATGACAGTCAGCCGATACTTTACAGTTTAGCGATGAGGGGTGGATCAGCAGACCAGCCATTCGGATCAGCAGACCGTAGACCGTCCCTATCGCAGTCTGTCGATGACTGAATTCAAACCATACCCTAGATTCGAGTGTAGAAATACGCAGCTGTCGACGACACAGTCATTCCTCATCCCCTCTATTCCACCACTTAATCAAATTCAACATGTCTGGACGCGGCAAGGGCGGCAAGGGACTCGGAAAGGGAGGAGCCAAGCGCCATCGCAAGGTCCTGCGTGATAACATCCAGGGTATCACCAAGCCTGCCATCCGTCGTTTGGCTCGCCGCGGTGGCGTGAAGCGTATCAGTGGCCTCATCTACGAGGAGACCCGCGGTGTGCTGAAGGTCTTCTTGGAGAACGTCATTCGCGATGCTGTGACCTACACTGAGCACGCTCGTCGTAAGACTGTCACTGCTCTGGACGTTGTCTATGCCCTCAAGCGCCAGGGCCGCACCCTGTACGGCTTCGGTGGATAAGCTTATCCTATCTCTCCTCCACAGCGGCAAACAAACGGTGTTTTTGAACACCACAAATATATCTTGGACTAGAGCTGACTAGAGCATATTATACTCTTTGAACACTTCCAGACTGTATGGGTTTGCTGTGACATGCCCCCCTTTGACTCCCTGGCCGATATGCCTGGCAAGCACCCATATTTTACTGCATGCTTTGTGTGCGCCCAAGGCATGAGCAGAGCCGTATGCTTATTTCCATGCACTGAGATGTCTATTCTTGGGAAGGTGTCCTGAGTCCATGACGCATAGCACGATATGCTTTGTTTATCAGTCATACATCCAGCTTCTGTGGACCATTGAGACAGGACGTGCCGAGGCCTGAAAAAATACCCAATGCCGATCGATATATTCTGAGAATGGGGCTACAATGGCGTGATTCATGGCTATGTTTTGAGCCATTTTCAGGTCATTCTGAGCAATTCATTTTGGGGATGGGGGGTGGGTATTCCTGAGCAATTCATTTGGGGGGGTCAGCCCTCAATTTGTTTAGGCATTAGGGGTCAAAATATGTTTTGTCTACTCCTGTTTGAGATTTTAATATTTGAACGCACACATAGCAGGTTATGCTTTAGTTTCTTTGTATAACGATCTTTGAACATATCGATTAATCTTATTTTGCTTTTACTGCCGAAGAGTCATAGACAGCGAGCAGGCGAGCAGCCACAATGCTGGCTGGAGCCATGGCATGTGACCAAGTTCAAGTTTGCACGCTGTTGGCATCTTGTAACGGCTTGTCTCAACTCTTCCGCTTGTGGCCATGTCACGAATCACAGATCGTGTTACCTGATAATAACATTGGATTTGATGTCAAGCATTAATATAATTTAATTTGTATTACGTGTTCTAATTTCGATGGGTGAAATACCTGACTACTCGAGTTTCAGCATTAAGTTTGACGAATTATGCAGGACGTATTTTCACATTTAGCCGAAGATGGTGAGCAAACTGGAGTCATCACAAGGGTTTAATACCGGAATGCTCATCTATCAATGCTGGGAGTTTGGGACGTGTTAAACTCAGTCTAGTGCATGGTGGTGGAGAAGTGACAGTAGAGGATCCATCTGCAAGTACACGTGAACATGAAGCTAGATTGCTATGCACGTGCATGGGGTGCACGTGTTAAGCATCCTAGCACCTAGTTGACTTGGCATCTCTATAAAGTGTATACAACTCTAGACCCCACGTACTGCTACAGCGTCTTGAATGATTAAGACCCAAAAGGGTGGGTCACTGTGCACTTGCCTTAGAACCAGAGGATTTATGTATGATGTCCTCACTACTTAAGGAGCGTGGCTGTGTAGTGTGCCCCATGCAGACGGTGAGCAGCCTGAAGGTGAATTGAAATTGAAATTGAAATTGTTACATCCGAGTAATGCGCCACTCTCAGGACGTGAGGTTAAGGACACCACTGCGTAAGCCAGAGCTAGCAGTAGTCACCAGGGTTGTCCAAACGGCCCCCAGGAGTTGCTTCCTGGGACGCACCCAAATGGGTAGGTTGCGTCCAGGGACGCAGCCAATTTCGTAGGTTGCGTCCTGGGACGCAGTAAAGTTTGAAGGTTGCGTCCCAAAAATTCCTATTTCCCCCTCCCACAGCAACAGCAGCTTGATGCGTCCCACTGCGTCTCAATTTTTCTCCATGCTTGATGCGTCCCAGCAGCAGCAGCAGCAGCAGCAGCAGCGGGCTTGGCAACAAAAAATTCATCCAGCCTTCGCTGCTTGGTCGGAGCATTGGGCGTGCTGCGAGATTGCATTTTGACGGTTCGAATATTTTTGGAGAGATCGACCAAAATAAATCGATCACATCAAAAAATTCTAGGCTTTAGACTAGGGTGCTGTTTGAACCCCGCTCGTCCACCCAGGGCCTGGGGGCATGTGGGGGATTTTTAGGTTCGAGTCCATTCAAATTATGTGGCTGAGAGAGTCCTTTGCGTCCTGCACCACCCACTGAGACACTCTCGAGTCGGACGCATCAGACGCACTGGGGCGCATTGGGACGCATGAGAACGCAGGGTAATGAAGTGATACGCAACCAACTTCCAAAACCTGCGTCCCGGACGCAACCAATCTATGAGGCTGCGTCCGGGACGCAACCGACCCTGCCAATGTTGCGTCCTGGGACGCAAGGACGTGCGTCTTGGACTACCCTGGTAGTCACCATAAAAGAGTCTCCTTGTTAGGAGAACCATGGAAATTGCTAATCCCCTGGTATTGAGCCCTGTTGGGTCTCCATAAAACGTCTGCACTGTAAGATACTCTGAAAGCTAGTGATGGTGTGGGAGTGGACTTTGTCCGCCAGTTTAAGGGCACACGGTCTCTTAAGTCCAAGTGTGGTCATAGAGGTCAAACAAGAGGTTGGAATAGTACCAGTTGTTCCAACGGTGATAACTTCGTAGTGAACGAGGTATCCAGCCGATCTAAGGCAATTTACTAATTCAACATGCTGGGCGTGTTTTGTGATCAACTTAGTAGCGTGGTTGGTATCAGAGCAGTATCCAAGCTCAAGAACCCAGAGTTCTTTATCAGCCATACAGGTAGGAGAGTCTATGTCAGGTAAGACGGCGAGGTCAGGTCTCATTCTCTTCCAGTCCTATACAGTAATAGTGGAGGGGCGTAGCTAGTCAGGGAGACGTTTGCCCAGGACCTCCCTGGGGAGGTCCTCTTCCTTGCCAGCGTCCATGATCATTCTGTGGGATCCCAGGACTCCGGTGCAAATGGCCTTGTGGATGAGTCGCACTGCGGCGTCATGTCTCTTGATATGTCCCTTGAAAGTCCGGTGTGTGCAGCCCGCCAGGATGTGGCCCGCTCCGTCCTCACAGGTGTGGCAGATGGGGCATAGGGAGTTCGTGGGTGGGTGAGTGCTGGTAATATAAGGGAGTTTCCATCGGAATGCAAGTTTACGGTTCCACAGTCTACCCCAGCGGGCTTTAAGGATGTGGAATTTAGTTTCATGTTGGATAAGGGTTGAGGTCTAAAATTTGTTACTTGCATTAGGAAGTTGGTGGGGAGTGTTATCAGGCCAGGTGGTTGCATAGATCCCTTTAAGAGGGTGTTGGCCAAGGTGGCAGCTAGTGGGCAGGTTAGAGGTGATACCTTGTGTAAGGTTAGGTGCTAGAATGCGTGGGGGAATATCTCCCATGGGTGTGCGAGGAGGTTGAATTGTGGGCCAGTAGACATTATGGCGGGGGATTTCCCCAGTGTTGTCAGTAAAATTGGTGGAGGCAGGGTGCTCAGCTGCCTTACGTGCCAGAATGTCTGCCCTGTCATTTCCAAGGATACCTGTGTGGGAACGGAGTTTACAAAGAGTGGTGTGGGAGCCATGCAGGATGCGTTGAATGAGGTGTTTTTGAATTGATTTTAGTAGTTCAGTATGAATAGAACGGGTTGTTGTGGTAGGGTCATGAATCATTTTTTAATAAGTTGAAGAGAGCAGAGGCTGTCTGTATGGAGTGTAAGAGATTTGTCATAGTCAATGTTGAGAAGGGCTTGGTGGATGGCTACCACTTCTGCCCTGTTGTTAGTTTTGGTGGCCCCTATTCCCCCAGGGTTGATGGTGTAGCTTTGTCCTGCAGCCGGGACATATACTGCAGCACCTATTTTTGCTAGGGTGCCCTGGTTTACCTTTTATTAGGCTACCATCTGTGTAGACCTGGAGGCCTGAGGAGGGGGTAGCTAGGTGGAGACATGGGTAAGTAGTGGTAAGAAGAGAGGGAGGAGGGTGTTGGTGGAGTATAGTTTGCCGGGTTTTTTTGACAAGAGATTTGAGTTTCCGTGGGTAGGTAATTACAATGTCAGAGGAGGTAAGAGTGGGAGGTGGTGTGATAGTAGAGGGCCCCCAAGATGACGAGAGGCTTTGCATGTAGGACGGTATGTCCATTGGTTAATAAAATCTTGGAGTTTAGGAAAGTAGGTATCTTGGCTGTGGGAGTTGCATATAAGGATGATGTGCAGTTTTTAGGTGGAGGGTGGAGTGTGAGATTTGCTGCCAAGCCAGGATTCAGAGATAGTATAAAATTCTGACTGTGGTCTAGAGTCAACATAGTGAATCCATGAGTGGTGGAGGAGAGTTTTGTAGGGGGCAGCAAGGTCGTCAGGAAGGAGCATCAAGGTGCAGGTAGGGCTGAGAATATTTTCAGCATGGTCAGCACTGGCTAGGGCCCACCTTAGAGCTTGGTGTGCTTGTGTAGTGGAGTTAGGAATGTCCACCAGGGAGCCCCCAGTCCAGATGGTAAGAAAGGGGTATTGGTTAGAGCCTAAGAGCTGATCAGCAGGGCTGGTAGAAGAGAAGCTGGTGAGGCTTTGGTCGTAGCTAAGAGGGTTATAAGTATGATGGTGAGTAATGCCCTGGGCAGCTGCAGCTTGGTAGAGGAGGGGAGAAAGAGTGTTGGTGGCGGCAGGAGCAACTCTGTATCTGGTGAAGAGGGCAGCTAAGTCAGTGTGATATGTCCCTCCTTGGGTCAGTTGGTTCCATTTGGTAGGGTGGTGATTTTTGAAGTGGTCATAGTTTTGTTTGAGAGAGGTAAGTCTGTCGTTGGGAATGTGCCCAAGACAGTGACCAGTGGGGTTATAAAGATATGAAACGTTGGTGTGTGTGTGTGTGGATTGGTCATCCAGAGTGGTGAGGATGCCTGTTTGTATAATGTAGGCTGAGGGTGGTTGAATGTCCCAGTCTGGGTGCCTGTCGTGTGTGTCAATTTTCAGAAGTTTGTGAACAAGGTTATGGTTGTCAGCATTAAATCCTGGGGTGGTCGCCCATTGGCCTTGTTGTTGAAGGTTAGTAAGGTGGGTTTCCTTCCTAGGGTTGAGGTGTGTGGTTAATGGGGGAGTAGTTTTAAAAGTGTGGGTTAATTGGTCGTATGCTGGTTGTCCCAAAAGTTCAACAAGGTGAGCCGCATGGTGAGATTGGGGTTTCCAATGTATGGTGGAGGTAGTGGAGGTAAGAGGTGTGCTGTGGTGGATGCTGTATCCCATGTGTGTGTAGGAGTTGATATGTTTGTTGTGCATGATGGTTGGGGACCATTGAACGTGGACAACAGTGGAAGTGACTAGTTCGTCGTCGTTGTAGGAGCGCGTACCCCGCCAGCTCGTAATGTGCAGGGCTTTGTATTGGGATCCGTATGTAAGGTGGAGCAGGCGCGCCGGTGGTGCAGGTGCTCTGCTGCAGGGTTGTCCAAACGGACCCCAGGAGTTGCTTCCTGGGACGCACCCAAATGGGTAGGTTGCGTCCAGGGACGCAGCCAATTTCGTAGGTTGCGTCCTGGGACGCAGTATAGTTTGAAAGTTGCGTCCCAAAAATTCCTCGTTCCCCCTCCCACAGCAACAGCAGCTTGATGCGTCCCACTGCGTCTCAATTTTTCTCCATGCTTGATGCGTCCCACTGCGTCCCACTGCGTCTCAATTTTTCTCCATGCTTGATGCGTCCCAGCAGCGGCAGCAGCAGCAGCAGCAGCAGCGGGCTTGGCAACAAAAAAATCATCCAGCCTTCGCTGCTAGGTCGGAGCATTGGGCGTGCTGCGAGATTGCATTTTGACGGTTCGAATATTTTTGGAGAGATCGACCAGACCAGAATAAATCGATCACATCAAAAAATTCTAGGCTTTAGACTAGGGTGCTGTTTGAACCCCGCTCATCTACTCAGGGCCTGGGGGCATGTGGGGGATTTTTAGGTTCGAGTCCATTCAAATTATGTGGCTGAGAGAGTCCTTTGCGTCCTGCACCACCCACTGAGACACTCTCGAGTCGGACGCATCAGACGCACTGGGGCGCATTGGGACGCATGAGAACGCAGGGCAATGAAGTGAGACGCAACCAACTTTCAAAACCTGCGTCCCGGACGCAGCCTCATAGATTGGTTGCGTCCGAGGACGCAACATTGGCAGGGTCGGTTGCGTCCCGGACGCAGCCTCATAGATTGGTTGCGTCCTGGGACGCAAGGACGTGCGTCTTGGACTACCCTGCTCTGCTGTCGGGGGATGTCATGGCCTCGCGGATCCTGCCAGGGTGTGAGGTGGGAGTTATTCTATATGCGCGGTAAAATTTAGAGGTGGAGGAATGACGGATCCAGGATTTGCACAAGTAGTGGCGTGCTGACCAGGTGGCATCACTGCTGGGGCAGCCCCATGCTTGGTGCGCGTGACTGCCTGCGGTCTGCGTGGGCCACGCCCACCATTGGTTTCCTTCCAGGTCCCCAATGGAATCCGCCTCGTAGTCTGCGTCAGTAACAGTGGCGTGATGTGGTGGATAACGATCCTCCCACTGAGTTGCCACGCGGTGGTGACGACTTTCCGACAGATGACGAACGACTTCTGTAGGCAGTTGAAACCGAGCGAATTGACCTACTGATCAGTGTCTGATCAGCTACTCGGGAATACCTAAAACGAGGGTTCCATTAGGGTCTAGACGCGCTGGAAGCGGGAAGGGAGTCTTAAGCCGTGCTTCTGACTCTTAGGGCCGTCTAAACTCCTGAGATCATTTCTTAGGCTTCCAGTTACAAGACACTCCGTGTTACAAGGTATTCATATACCACAATTGGTTTCTTGAGCCTGGTCGCGCTTTCAAACCGCGCCACTCGCTTTACTCCCCACCCCCGACGTCCCCTCGAGCCCACCATCACCGAGTATGGCCTCTTCTTCAGCCCAAGCTGCTGCGGCTCCACCTTCTGAGGTCCCGGATGTTGACGACATGGACCACGAGGAGCTCGTCCAGCAAGTCAAGGCTGGAGCTGCACAAGCTCTCCAAGGAGAAAAGAAAAGGCGCTGGAGGGCCGGCACCTTCGCCTCCCGACCTTTCAGCTACCGAGAAGGAGCTGAAGGAAGCGCGGATGGCTGTCAAAGTCAATGGCAAGAAGGTCGCCACAAGGCCTGACTCCACGCCGCTTGGCAAGGCTGCCGCGCACGTTGCCCTCGTGGAGAAGGACAGGGTTATCGCTAGCCTCGAACTTCTTCACCATCACGAGGCCGAGGCCACCGCATCCAAGCACCTTGAGGAGATGGCTCGGCTCCAAATGCGAATGAGGGATGCCGAACAGGAGACACTTCGAGTTTCCGCTCTCCAAGGCCCAGCAAACGCCCCCGCTGGACCACCTGAGGGCCCCGCTGCTGGATCGCCTGCAACGCCCCCCGCCCCCGCTGGACCACCGGATGGCCCCGCTGCTGGATCGCCTGCAACGCCCCCCGCCCCCGCTGGACAACCCGCGGCCCCCACAGCTGGACTGCCTGCGGGCCCCCCTGCTGATGGATCGCCTGCTGCTGGCCAGCCCGCTGCTGAAGCGCCCGCTGCAGGACCGCCCGCTGTTGGCCCTCCCGCTGGACCTCATTCGGACGCTTTAATGGCTCTACGTGCCCATATTGAGCTGCTGGAGGCCAAGGCCAAAGTGGCTGAGCTACAAGCTGCGGCAGCTAAGGTAGAGTCACATGTTTTGCCCTTGGTCCCGAGGCCCTTAGTTGGTGTCAGCATGAATTGCGGTGCTCTCACGCGTTTTATGACTTGGTGACTACTTATGTACTTCCTTAGAACTATCGGTCCTGACAGTACTATGTCAGCTTACTGTTGACTGCGTCATCGGTTCTTCTGACACGCGCTGTCTAACCTGTACCCTGATCAGGTTCCAGGCTACCGCCCCCCTTTCCTCCGCTGGTGTCCCTTTATGGTTCCACTATCTTTTGTAATAATTATTCTCGTCTCCGCATTTATAGATTGGCGTGCTGCACACACTAAGTCCACTCTCCGGAGTGTTATCCAAGCTGATAGGTTATACGGTCCCTCATTTACTACCACTGCTTTGCGATGCAACTTCCGCGAGGGCCTCCCGCTAATTTTGAGAAACTCCACGACAAGAATGGAGAATCTTGGACGCGCGGGATGCGCAGTGTCATTATAAGCAATGGCTGCGACCGTGTCCTTCCTAAGGAGGACCCGGGTCCTCTTGATGATTGGCTAGACGTCTGTGCACCAGCTGCCTCTGCTAGCGGTCATGAGAGTCCTTCCGCCATCGTGGAAGTGACCCCCCCCAATCAATCCTCCACCTTTACGGCTCCTTCTGCTACTGTCCGACGTCTCTCTCCTGAGATTGAGGACGTTCTGATGCGACTCTGCTGTGTTTCCACTCAGATTATCCAGTACGCAGGGGCGCCTCCACCTCCTGATGCCCGTTTTGACTACGACTATCAAGAACTTGCTCGTCATCGCCGTGCAGATGGCTATGCTGATGACTCTGATGATGGTGATGAAGATCTGCAGAGTGCTATGAGTGGTGACTTCGGTGGAGTCACTCCTTCCACTGCTACTCGAGTGTTCAATTTCTACCGTCTCTCCTGTGTATGAGCCTCTGTCGGCACCTGCTCTTGCGCCTTCCCCGGAGTTTAAGCCTGATCCAGTCTCTGCGCCTCTGCTTGCGCCCCTTCCACCTGTCCACCCGGAGGTGGCCAGGCCGTCTTTGATGCAGAAGTCTGCGTCTTTCACCTTGCCTCCGGACCGAGGTCTGTCTGGCTACAATACTCGTGCTCGAGAGGCTTCTGCTGCTGCTGCTGGCCGCGCATCCTTTGCTGGCCCTTCGCAGGAGCCCCCTCCACCCCCCCCTCCGCCTGTGGAGCAGCCCCCTGCTCCTGGCCCTCCGCCATATGTGCCTCCTTCGCTGTCATGCGACTCCTGGGAGCATCTGCTCGATGGCGGACATCCTCTGCGTCTATCCCTGCAGGAATGCCGTCTTATCCGCCAAGCTCAACATGCTGGGGAATCCTTGGACCGCACTCTGTACGGTAGGCTGGATATGACTGCCACTCAGGCTATGGTTGATAGCAAGGGTCGCCCTAGGCCTAGGCGTGTGATGGCTTATTCTGAGCTAGGTCTAGAGTGTCGGGCTTTTCTGGGACCTGTTATGCCAGGGATTACCTACCCTCCTGCTAATGGTGTGACCTCTGGAGGGGTTGGGCGTAGGAACAGTGACCTGCGAGGTTACCAGTTTGTTAAGGTGCCACTCCCTTTCTGTCCTGTTCGTCCTGATTTCGAGCTCATTGTGCGTGTTGCGCGTTCCCTAGATCTCATCAGGAACTTAGATGACCAGCGCGCTTATGACGCTGGTCTTGCTGCTGAGTATTTTCTGGCGATTCGTGAGTCTTTAGCTCCTCGGTGTGCTCCTCCTGCTGCTGGAAATTCGGCCTCTCATGGTGAGTCTAGTGTCGATCCTGCACTGTTGGGCTTCAGTGCGCTTACCCTACCCCGCCAAGAGTTCATGATCTTATCCATGATGCTTGCCAACATGACGGATGCCCTAGTCAAGGTGTATAGGGACTTTGCTTCACCTCGGGATATCTTTTTGCATATCCGGAGGCAGCAGTCCGATGCCCTTGCCTCGCGTGTCCCTCTCTTGCTGAAGGAGTATCATGCTTCGGCCATGGGCACTCATGAGCAGGTTGACGCTTTCTTTCGTCGGGTTCGCGGTATGTGCACTGACCTGCGCAGTGCTGGGTTTCCGCAGACTCAGCGTCACGCCATGGGCATTATAGTTCAAGGTGCGAGTCTGCCCCGGTTCGAAACGCTGCGGATTAAGTATGGTATCCTGATATACAACCAGCAACCTGTTGAGTACTGGTCCTGTCTAGAGGAATATAGGCAGCTAGATATTCTTAACATAGCGCTCCCTCAGTCGGATTCCAGGCATCCTGGTTGGTCCCGGACCGCTCCTCAGTTTCCTGCTAATGCTGCATTTCAGCGGCGGCAGAAGACTGGTGGTGGTTCTGGGTCGAACAAGAGGCGCCTGGAATGCACCTGGGGACCATGCCCCCACAAGGATGGTCACTCGGAGGACCGTTGCTGGACGAAGTTCCCTGCCCTGCGAAGGGTCCCTGGTCGTGCAGAACCAACGCTTCCTTCACCGTTGCCTGCTAACCTGGCCCTTCCAGGTCACCTTACTCCAAAGCAATTGTCTTCCTTGCAGGCTCAAATTGATGGGTTTGCTATGCAGAAGTAGCAGGTAAGCCCTGTCCTATTCTCCTGCACCTCTAGGTTCTCAAATGTGTGTAGTCCGAGCCTGTCTGAGGGGGTCTGGCATGTGGATTCTGGAGCTGGAATGTCCATCACAGGTGATAGATCTTTGTTCACTGTGTTTGATGTTCCACTGAATCTGCCATCAGTTCGATTTGGTGATGGTGTGGTTCAACGGGCAGTAGGTAAGGGATCCATTGAGTTATGTAGTGATTGGTTACCAACACCAATCATTCTAACTAATGTTCTCTACATACCTCACTGTCCGGTGAACCTCCTGTCAGTAAATGCTGTGGCTCATTCTCTCCACTGCAAGATTTCTTTTGATAGTATTAGTTGCACTGCCACTCAGGGCTCTTCTATTCTCTGGTCCTTCCCTGCCTCCAGTGATGGTGTTTACAAGTTTGCATGTAGGCCTTGTTACACCACCAGTGGCTGTTCGTTTGGTGCTGACAATTACCCAGCTTTTGCACTTGATGTTGATAAGGACGGTGGAGTTGTTATCCCTATCACTCCTGAATGGCTGTGGCATAGGCGGCTGGGTCACCCCGGCTATGATGCCATGCACAGACTTGTCAAGAAGGGTATGGTTAAGAACTTACCCCTCTCACTCAACCAGGTCCAAAAACTGGCTAAGATCCCTTGTGATGCTTGTCAAAAGGCTAAGGGCAAACGTCTCCCTTTTCCTAAAGCAAGCACTACTCCGATCAATGCACCTCTCCAACGCCTTCACTTGGACATCATGGGGCCAGTTCATATTAGAGGTCTGCGTGGGGAGTTTTATATTCTGTGCCTCACAGACCAACACTCTGGCTATGCTGAAGTGTTGTGCTTGAGGACCAGGGATGAAGCTCCCTTAGCAGTTCAGACTATCATCCTCAGATGGATGAATCAGCTGCACGGATTTGCCTTTAAGTGCCTGAGGTCTGACAGGGCTAAGGAGTTTATAGTAAAGTGGTTTGAGGATTGGCTGATATCGGTTGGGGCAGTGCATGAGTTATCTTTGGCATACACTGCACAGCAGAATGCAACTGTGGAGAGGTACAATGGGGTCTTACAGTCTATAGCTAGGAGCATCCACCTGGAGTCAAAGCTAACTAAGTCTTTCTGGCCCTATGCCTTCCTAGCTGCGTGTTACCTTCGTAATCGCTTGCCCAATCAGGGAGATAAGACTCCTCATGAGCTTTTCTTTGGGGTTCAGCCTGATGTGTCGATGTTGCGCGTGTTCGGATGCCCTTGCTACGTTACGTTAGTCAATGGGAAGAAGCGCAACAAGCTGGACGAAAGGGCGTTATCTGGTAGACTGGTTGGGTATTCCCTGGTGAGTAAGGGTTATTTTGTTTGGGTTCCTAAGTTGCGCCAGGTAGTAGAGAGTCGTGATGTACTCTTCTATGAGCAGTTTGATCATAACTGTATTCCTGGGCTATCTCCCTATGACGGGTCGCCGTATGTCTCTCGCATCCCTGCCGCTATCAACGGACATATGCCTGTGCCTACGGTTAATTCCCTTGACCCTTTGCTAACCCCAATTGTCGACCGCTGCCCTGATCATGGGATGACCTTGCGTCCCAGGTCAGGGGCTGATGGTGCTGTATTGTGTGTGAAGGCACTGGGCGGGCGAGATTCTGCAGTTCTTTCAGATAAAATCTTAGCCGAATCGCAGGGGGTCGCCAGGCCCTCCTCTGCGCCACATTTCGTCGGTGAAGATTTAGGATTACGACAGCCTTCGATCATAGTGGTACCTGGATCAGGTCCACTGACTAATAGTCGCCAACCTCCGACCACCTCGGATGACTCGCGGGTGTCGTTCATTCAGACGCCTCCTGTCGTCCCTGGTGGATTACTCGGGTCAAGGCCATGTGATGAAGTAGCCGTTGCCGATAGTGCAAGTGATGATCTGGAACACTGGTCGGGTTCCGATACTGCGTATGGCTGGGGTGTTCCGGTCGACCCAGGCTTCGTTGATATAGAGGCAAATAAGGCCGGCCCTGTTCAACCAGGCAGTAGTTCTGCGCTGGGGGCTATACTACCGGTTACTGCTGATACTGCTGATATCCCCGCTGCTCATGTACAAGTACACTGCTTGTACGTGGGAGCATACATTTCCACTTCCACTGAACTGACCTTCAAAGCTGCCATGCTTCCCACCAACCCTGACAGGGATCAATGGCTCCTTGCTATGAAGGATGAGATGGCGTCCCTACATGCCCATGGCACTTGGGCGCTCACTCCACTGCCTCCTAAACAGAGGGTCCTGTCTGGCAGGTGGTTATTTGTGAAGAAGGTTGGGGTTGATGGTTCTATTCGCTTCAAGGCACGTTTTGTGGTTCGTGGTTTTCTGCAGCGTCCTGGGTTGGATTTTCATGATGTATATGCCCCCGTTTCTTCTAAAGCAGGTCTGAGGGTGCTCCTGGCTGCCATCACTCATAGGAAGATGTTTGTTCGGCAGCTGGACATCAAGACTGCATTTCTGAATGCTCCCCTTGAACCTGGTCTGGACCTGTACTGCCACCAGCCTGAGGGCTTTAAGGTACTTGGTCCTAACGGTGTTCCCCTTGTGTGCAAGCTGATCAAGTCTCTTTATGGTTTGAAACAGGCGCCCAGGGCTTGGAGTATGGATGTCAAGCGGGTTTTGGTTGCACATGGTTTTATTATGTGCAAGGCGGAACCTGCTCTGTATTTTAGGAGGGATTCTAATGGTGGGTGGAGCTATGTCCTAACCTATGTTGATGATTTTATCTGTGCTTTTAGTGAGCTGGATAGGTATGTTTTGCTGATCAAGGCTATGGAGAAAGCTGGCTGGGAGGTCAAAGAGATGGGTGTGCCGGTTCAGTTCCTCTCCTTGGACATGGCTTGTACACTTGACTCTGACGGCAGGTGTGTTCAGATCAACCTCTCCCAGCACTCCTACATTGTTGATCTGGTGGAGCAGTTTGGTCTGACTGCTGCTGCCAAGCCCAGGTTTGGTGCCCCCATGGACAAGTCCACCGTCACTGACCCACCTGGAGAACCCCTGTCCTCTAATAGCCAGTACCTCTCTCTTGTTGGTGCTTTGCTATACCTGGCTACTTGCACCAGGCCTGATATTGCCTTTGCTGTGAGCTACCTGTCCAGGTTTTCTGCTCACCCTACCGTCCCCCTGTGGGGGGCAGCCAAGCGTTTGCTTTTGTATTTGAGGTCACATTCCCACCTGGGACTCACTTACACACACAGCCCTGATTTCTCTTTTACTGTCTTTAGTGACTCATCCTTTGCTGATGATGGGTCTGACAGGAGATCTCAGACTGGCTTTGCTGTCCTGGCTGGAGGGTGCATAGTGAACTGGATGAGCAAGAGGCAGCCTACAGTTGCCATTAGCTCTTGTGAGGCTGAGTATCAGGCCCTGTCTCAGGCTGCCAGGGAGGTGCAATGGTTGAAGAAGTTGAGGGTGGATCTGGGTCTGCCTTGTGATTTAGTTACCATTCAGGGTGACAACATAGGGTCTCTGAGATGGGCCAATGACTGGCAGCTCCTCCCTCGCAGCAAGCACATTGATGTTATTCATCACTACATCAAGGAGCTGGTGGAGGACGGTTCACTAGATGTTGCCTATGTTAACACCAAGGACAACTGTGCTGACCCCTTCACCAAGCCCCTTGATCCTGCTGTGTTCTGGAGGTTTATGCGGATGCTTGGGATGACCGCTTCTTCTTAGGGTATATAATTTTTTTTTTTTTTGTTACATCGGTTTCTTTGGTTATCATTGTATGGCATTAGGTTCCTATTCCCGGATCGGGTTTTCTATACCGTTGTTACCCATCTTTGATATTCGGTTTTCATCCTTTTCTAACTTGGCAAATTTTGGTTTTTGCCGTGTTTCATTCCTTCCTATAAACCTTTGGGTTTCCATTTGAAGTTCTCTCGAATTTTCGGAGTTCTTTGATTTTTTTTTTTTTTTTTTTTTCAATCTGTTACATATCGTTCTATGTCACCAGTGCCATAGGTGGAGAAGTAGTATTGTATGTCACATGTGTCATAGGTGGAGTGTCAGCATGAATTGCGGTGCTCTCACGCGTTTTATGACTTGGTGACTACTTATGTACTTCCTTAGAACTATCGGTCCTGACAGTACTATGTCAGCTTACTGTTGACTGCGTCATCGGTTCTTCTGACACGCGCTGTCTAACCTGTACCCTGATCAGGTTCCAGGCTACCGCCCCCCTTTCCTCCGCTGGTGTCCCTTTATGGTTCCACTATCTTTTGTAATAATTATTCTCGTCTCCGCATTTATAGATTGGCGTGCTGCACACACTAAGTCCACTCTCCGGAGTGTTATCCAAGCTGATAGTTGGCAAGTATGAACGTCCATCCCTTTGGACTGGGGTAGAAGATAAGAAGCTCCCGAGGGGTAGGATTTGGTGGAAGTTGCTAGAGTCATATTGCACGTTGCACCATATGTTAGTACCATCCAACATACCAAACTTCTTTGGTGGGGTAGCTGCCGAGTGGCTAGACCACCTCATGACCGCGTCACCGGCCATTACGTGGGCTGAGATAAAAACTCAGTTCCTAAACTTCTATGACCCCTACCATGCTGACGACGACATCAATGCACGCCAACGGCTGCATGCCAACTCGATTCGGCAGACCTCGACGGTTAGGCATTACGCTATGGCTTTCCAAAACGAAGTGCGCATTGCCGGGGGTATGCAATTGGATGATCAGCTAGTTCTGTTTCGGTTTGGTCTGATTCCAACCATCGAGGCACGATGCCGCAGACGTACTGCTGCACAAGGAGGCCGATTTTCCTCTTTAGACGAGCTTGTCGAACATGCTGCTGCCATTGAAACTGAACTTGCTGCCACCAAAACACCAACCCCTACCTCGGCCATGTGCGTCCAGGCAAAAGGCAAACGGCCTGGTGGACCTCACGAGGGGTCCACCCAGCACAAGCACAAGAAGGGCACGGCCCAGACTCCAGCTGCAACGGGCCCGCCGCCCTTTTCCAGCCCTGCGGGACAGCTACAATTTGCTGAAAAGCATAAGTGGAAGCAGGCTGACGGTCAGCCCTGGACACTGGATGCTATTAAACTAGCTAAGGAGGGTAACTTATGTTACAAGTGTGGTACGAAGCGCACGGCCGCTACAGCCACTGCCCCCTCCAAGTGCCCTAGCTGCCCTACCGTTAGGAAGTAGGATGTAGGTCTGCTTGTAGACATAGATAGGGATGTTCTGTTTCAGTTTCCGTCCCCTACTATCTGTGTAACACCATCTACAGCACAGACCACATCCCCTCCTTGCCTTCCGACCCTGCCCCCGCCTCCTGCCATTCCATGCATATCTGCTTGCACAACAGCTTGTGTCCACGCGGACCAAGCTACCGCACACTTTGAGGCCACCCTATCGGGGGTATCTGGCAAAGTTCTCATTGACAGTGGAGCAGACTCTGTCTTCGTAGACGCAGAATTCTGTGCTAAGGAAAGTTTAGCCACCTTTACGGGCTCACCAGTCATGGTGCGGGTAGCTGATGGATCCCAAGTCCTCACTACTACGAGAACGAGTTTTGTCCTGAACTTAGGCAAACATAGGTCAGAAATTAAATCTGCTTATGTCCTCCCTACGCTAGGGCCCGGCACCACCGCACTTTTCGGAAGAAGTTGGATGATGCAGACGGGGTGCTGCATTGGTTTTGAAGAGACACGTCTCAGAGCCAGTTTCAAAATAGCTAAAAAGCATAAACGTAGAGTAGCAGTCGAACTGTACTCCACCCGACTCGAGTCGGAACCTCTCTCCATCAAGGAATTGGTTGCTTATACTTTGGCACGTATCGAATTTTTTGACACAGCACAGCGAAAAACGCCAAGAGTCCTGTCTAACAGAGCACTTAAAAAGTTTATCCGCAAATCAAAACAAAAACTCAATTGTTTCGAAGTCCTAGTCACATCAGTGGACCAAGACGACGATGCCTTTACAATTCGAGTAACGGCAGCACAAGCAAACACGGTGCAACAAACGAAACACGAACGGATAATCTCGGTTTGCGAAACGGACTTTAAAAAGGTCTTCGCCCCGGCGGACAAGATTTCTGACCTTAGGGCTGACACCCCATTCGTATGCCCCCTCACGGAGGCGGCATCCCCACAATTCTCTGGAGGACACCGGTTGTCCCCCGCAGAACTGCTAGAGGTCCAAAACCAAGTTAAAGACTTGTTGGCCAAAGGCTACATCAGCCCTAGCTCGAGCCCGTGGGGCGCACCAGTCCTTTTCATCGCCAAACCCGATGGCTCTTGGAGGATGGCTATCGACTATCGTAAATTGAACAAGGTCACGGTACCAAATCGCTATCCCCTCCAACGAATTGACGATCTGTTTGACTCAGTTCGAGGAGCTAGTGTGTTCTCAAATCTGGATTTACATAATGCATACCACAACATACGGTTACATGATTCAGACGTCCCGAAAACTGCGTTCATAACCCCGATGGGACTCTATGAATTCAAGGTTCTCCCTTTTGGGCTAGCAAATGCACCCTCGGCCTTTACAAAAGTCATGAACACCGTGTTCAGAGATTTAATTGGCAAATTCGTCGTCATTTACTTGGATGATATTCTCATCTACAGCAGTAATGATGAAGAACACGAAAAACACATTCGAATTGTGTTACAACGTCTTGAAGATAACCACCTCTTTCTTAAACGAGAAAAGTGTTTCTTCTATAGACCGGAAGTCAAATACCTAGGGCATGTGCTCTCCGGTGAAGGCGTCCGAGTCAACGAAACGAAGGTGAAAGCAGTTGCAGATTGGCCCACACCTACCTCCTCGAAGGAAGTTCAGCAGTTCCTAGGACTCTCTAACTTTTTCAGAAAGTTTATCCAAGGTTACTCGACGCTCGCAGCCCCTCTAATCCAGATTTCGAATCTAACAGACAGGCCAGCACCGATTTCACCAAAATTGAAACCGCCAGGACTGACAAAATCACCGACGGTGACACCAAGTCCGAAACCACTCGGAAAACGACAGGCAGGGCTCAAGGGACCTGCATTTCAAAATGTTTGGACCCAAGCCTGCCAGGAGGCATTCCTCGGCATCAAAGAAAGTCTTACGAAGGCTCCTTTGCTTGCACACCCTGACCCAGCGAAGGACTATCGGGCGGTAACCGATGCTTCTGTCGTTGGTACAGGGGGCGTTCTCATGCAAGATGGGCGACCCATCGCGTACCACTCTCACAAATTCTCAAGCGCTGAACGAAACTACTCCACGGGCGAGCAAGAATTACTCGCAGTGTACTTGGCCTTGAAAGAATGGCGATGCTACCTCGAAGGTTGCACTGGCAAGTTCGAACTTGACACCGACCACGAACCCCTCGTCTACCTTGCAAATCAGCCCATGCTGAGCAGAAAGCAGGCACGATATCTTGAGTTTTTCTCGCGCTTCACGAACACGAAGTGGGCTCATATCGCGGGCCGTACTAACGTAGCTGACCCTCTGAGTAGGAATCCAGCCTTCTCAGAGGCTACGGCTTTGTTCATTCAGAGGCTGTCCGCAAATGACCCACTCCACATGTGCGAAATAGCCCCAGATATTCTGCATGGTTACACGGAAGACTTGTGGTTCGATAATCCGCACAATACCAAGTACCTCTCCAAACGGGCAGATGGTTTCTGGGTTGGCACCGGCAAATCCATACGAGCAGCATCTGAGTCGCAGATCGTTGTGCCCAATGGTAATTCGCTCAAAGCTCGGATTTTGTTTGCTTTCCACGATACCCAACGAAGTGGACATGGAGGCATCGACCGAACTTTTCGATCTGTTGCACGCTACTATTGGTGGCCTGCCATGCGACTCGATGTCGTTGATTACGTACGCCACTGTGATTCTTGCCAACGGGTAAAAATTTCACATCAGAACCCGCAGGGTAACCTTCAACCCCTTTCGATTCCGACCGCCCCCTTCGATTCACTGTCCATGGACTTCATCGTTGGGCTACCGAAATCGAATGGTTTTGATCAGATCTACGTGATCGTTGATCGCCTTACGAAGATGGTCAAACTTATCCCATGCAAAACGACAGACGATGCTGAAAAGATTGCTACCCTGTTCCACGAGCGCGTGCTCAGCGAACAAGGCCATCTGCTTTCCATCATCTCTGATCGCGATGTTAAGTTCACGAGTAAATTTTGGCAAACACTCTTAACTCTGTGCGCTATCCGACCTCGAATGTCGACTGCATTTCACCCACAAACAGATGGTCAAACAGAACGTATGAACAGTGTTCTCGAAGACACTCTTCGCCATTTTTCCTCTGCGAATCAGACAAATTGGGCCAGTCTTTTGCCGAATGCACAATTCGCCATCAACAACTCGTACAACAGAAGCATTCGAGATTTTCCGTTTCGGTTGCTGTACGGTAGATACCCTCGAGTGGCACTACAACCATCAGATGATGTCATCGCTACGGCACATCAACCAGCCCTGTCCTGGGTCGAGCATATGAATAACGCATATGACACGGCCAAGGCAGCGCTTAAATCCGCGAAGGATCGTCAAAAAACGTATGCAGACTTGCACCGTCGACCGGTGAAGTATACTCACGGTCAGGAAGTTTTGTTGAACTCGAAGAACATCAAATACTGGCCTGGTATGACTCGGAAGCTCATGCCCAGATTCGTTGGTCCCTACGAAATCTCTCACACTATCCAAAAGAGGGGGGAGACCATTGCAGTGACTCTATCCCTCCCCGAAGGATGGAAGATTCATCCAACGTTTCACGTATCTCTTGTCAAAGAATACCTATCCAACGGGACTGGGTTTATTATACCAAATCCGGAATTGTTACGCACATGCGGTGAACCTATCTACGAGATTAGCAACGTTGTTGATCACAAGATACAGTCTGGTACGGTGTATTACTATGTACAATGGTTACACTCAGACCATGTTCACTCTTGGGAACTCGAAGAAGAGTTGTTACCTATGTGCTCTGAACAAATCGATTTGTATTGGAGACAACACCCTTCTCGGGTACGACCCGTGATAGGTGCCAACGACCCGAAACCTAAAACGGTTAAAAAACCTACTCACAGGGATTATGCGACTGTAACCCCTGATGAGTTTCTCATTCGAAAGAGTACTAGACTTCAGGAGAAGGCTAGGGCTAGAGAAGGGGGAATTGTGGTGGATAACGATCCTCCCACTGAGTTGCCACGCGGTGGTGACGACTTTCCGACAGATGACGAACGACTTCTGTAGGCAGTTGAAACCGAGCGAATTGACCTACTGATCAGTGTCTGATCAGCTACTCGGGAATACCTAAAACGAGGGTTCCATTAGGGTCTAGACGCGCTGGAAGCGGGAAGGGAGTCTTAAGCCGTGCTTCTGACTCTTAGGGCCGTCTAAACTCCTGAGATCATTTCTTAGGCTTCCAGTTACAAGACACTCCGTGTTACAAGGTATTCATATACCACACGTGAGGTTGGTAACGCTGGGTGGGTGGGGTGGAGGGTTCAATAGGAGCAGGAGATTTAACGTTATCGGTTGTGTTCTGCGCAATTGCGTAACCGGGCGCAAGTTGTCGGTGTGAGAGGGGAAGTGGGTCAGAGTGTATTGGGGAGGCGACAGTTTGGAGGGAGGAGAGGTGAGCGGTGAGGCGGTTCAGGGACCGTTTGTGGTGTTTAGTAACTTTGTGTGAGGTGATAAGAGAGAGATCTGTAGTGCTGACAAGGTGAGTTCCCATGGGGGTGACCAGGTCATGGTATGAGTAGATGTCCAGGTCATGGAATGGAGTCATGAGTGATACAGGGATTGCCTGTGGAAGGAGAGCAAGAGAGTGTATGTTAAGTTTGTCAAGAAGTTCTGTGTCATTCCAAGAAATTGTTATGTCAGATTTTTTAATAATTTCCAGCTGGCGGGCTAGGGACATATACTTAAGTTGCTTGCGGGATAGAGAGAGAGGATCTAGAGTGGTCATGGTGGAAGTTGATTTATTAAGGAGAGCTCTAGTGAGGATTCCCAGGTGACCTTGGTCGTTCATGGACTAGGTGAGGGCTATTGCAGTAATCTGGGTATATTCAGTGAGTAGAGAGGGCACCCCTAATCCTGCCTCTGTTTTGGGGAGGTGGAGTGCTCTTGTCGGAAAAGATCTGGGAAGGGAGCAGCAGAGTTTAACTGTTTTTAATACTGCTCTGTCAATGACGTGAATGTCGGTAAGTGAGAAGGGAGCTACTATCATGGGGTATTTAATAGCTGCTCTGACACATTGTGAAATTATTCGTAAGCATTGGGTGGGGGTTGCCCTGTTTTTAGCTTTGGTGAGGATACTCAAACCTTTATTGTGAATGGTTTCAATAGTAGAGTGGAGTTGGGCTTTCCAATTTAAGGTAAGTGAGATGTGAACCCCCAACTATTTGTAGGCTTGGTCAGGCGGCTGGTAGGTAGCATAGGAGTTTCCTAGTGGAATTTTATCTAGCCTTTGTTTGAGAGTGTTGTTGTGAGTAGGTTGAGAGGGGTGTGATTTGTTGAGTATGCCACTGACCACACATTTGGTGGCGTTAAGAGGAATGCCCGACTAGATGCTAACACTTTGAACTTTACCACATTGGATGCGAAGGTCCTCTGAGCTGCCGGTTAGGACAGCAGTGTCGTCAGCATACCCCAAGCTGCTGGTGTGGTGTTCATCTGCTGTTTTGGAGGGTAGGGATGCTGCTCTGTATCCTCGTCCCCCAGAACGGAGCCATCTGTGTAGGGGTTCTAGAAAGATAATGAAGAGTAGGGGGGAGAGAGTATCTCCCTAGATGGTGCCCCTAGTGATGGGGGAGCCATGTGTATTGTTAAGGAGAATATGTGTAGTAGAGTTTGTGTTTATTCCTTTCATAGTGTCTATAGTGTCGTGGGTGTAACCCAGGCTGTGCATGATGCAAAGAAGTTTTTGATGGTCAATCATGTTAAATGCAGAGCTAAAGTCAAAGTAGGCAGCATAGAGGTCCTGGTGGAAGAGGGCAGCGTCCTCAATGTTGTGGAGTAGGTTCAAGAGTTGTCTATAGGTACTTTTGTCTTTTCTGAAACCTTCTTGGCAGGCGCTAAGAATGTGGTTGGTTTCAGAGTAGGTAGTAATAGTGTTAGTAACAAGGGAGGTCCAAAGTTTGGCTACAGCATTGTTAAGTCCTATTGGCCTGTAGTTTTGAGGTAAGCAAGGATCTGATTTTTTGTAGAGCATGAGTGTGTGTGAAGTTTTCCAGCAGTCTGGTGGATCCATACTAGCTGCATGAGTTTGTGTATGATGAGGTGCATTTCCTGTGGGAGGCACATAAGCTATTCATTAGGTATGCCGTCTGGGCCAGTGGCTTTGTTGGTGGAGAGTTTCTTAATACAGTCAGCATAGGTGGTTGAGGAGGAGAGAAAGGTGTAGGGAGAGGCAGTGGTTTGTATGGAGTTGGCTGGAGTTTCCAAGTGGTATTTATCTGTGTGTGTTTCCCATTGAGGGGGGTTGGCGTATCGTGTATAGTCATCTGAGATGGGTGGAGTGGGAGGTGACATAAGTTTTCCCATATGTTTAGTCATAACTTCCAAGAGACCTTGGGTGCTAGTGCTGAGTGTGTGTGTGGATGCGTCCAGTAGAGCAGTGTGTGTGTGTAATTTTTAAGAGAGAAAATATACTTGTGAGTTTGTCGTGCCTGTGTGCTGAGGCGGCGTCGGAATTTCTTAATGGAGGCGGTTGCTCTCTCCTCTTTGAGTGCAACCTGCATGTGACGGAGTTCTGTAATACTTTGTTTAATATCAGCAGTTAAGAAGAGACAATAGTCAGAGAGGAGTAGGTTTTGTAAGTGCTGTTGTATTTTAATTTTAGTGGTGGGTGAGTATGTGCCTGCCGTGTGAGGTGTGCTTCTAAGTTCCATGTATTGTTGTTGGTCAAGGTGGTTGGAGGCTGTTCGGAGTGCTTTAATGTATTTAATATGGTAGTTAAGTCGTCTGTAGGTTTTAGCGGTTTGTCTGGGCAGGAAGGTGCCTGGTGTGCTAGGCTTGGTAGGGCAGGTGTCAGTCATGATGGAGAGAGCTTGATGAAGAGTGATCATGAGATGATTTGTCATGCTGTTAAGGTCTTCTGGTATGGTGGCTTTGAGTTCTTTTCTAATAGATTGGATGTGCGTGTGCAGATGTTTTATCTTCTCCGAGTAAAGTTTGTGCTATAGTCCAGGATTCATCTATGTTAATGTGGCTGTGCTGAAATTGATGGAGAAATTGATTAGAGATGGCTTCTTTAGCTTTGGCCATGTCTTGTTGCTTGAGGGGGAGCTGCAGTTGAGGTGTTGGATTGTGGGGTGGTATGTCAAGTTTGGAGGGGGAAAGAGAGAGGAGGTAATGTGTTGTTCCAAGGTCAAGTGGTCCAGTGTGTCTCCCATTTGGTGTGTGGTTTCTGTCACCGTGGTTGCAGTCAGGGTACTTCAAATGGCCAAATTAGCCAGCGCTTTAGCGCACTTGAAAACAAAAAAACTGCGCTTTGTTGAGCAAAAAGCGCAAAAAATGCTAGCAGCGCCCACAAGGGGTTGCAAAAAACTGCGCTTAAAGCGCCGAGGGGGTCAAAAAGTCAGCGCTCAAAAGCGCAAAAGCGCGCGCTTTGAATTACCCTGGTTGCAGTTGGGGGGTTGATGAAAATGATGTCATCTATCCTGCTACTGTAGGAAGTGTTGTCTGAGTAAGTATGGGGACGTGGTGATGGTTGAATGTGAATTGGATATTTATTAAGGTGTTGATAGTGGAGCTGGTCCTTCATGTGCTTGATTGTGTAGCTTCTATTAGTAAGGTTGGTAGGCTGCATTCTAGTCTCCCCCTGCATTATAGTGATGAGAGGGGTTTGGGGATATAATGTCATGAATGTGTTCATAAATTCGGGCTCTATTGGCAGGGTCATTGCAGGGCATGTAGACGCCTTACATGTAGGTAGTGTTGTTAATAGTTTGATGAGTGAGATGACCAGCTATGTCAGTGGGGACTTCATGTTTAATTGGATGTGTAGTAAGAGTCTTTTTTATAAGTGTGATAACTCCAGCTGAGCGGGTAACAATGTTGTCTGCATTGGTAGCTTGCTTAATGGTTTTGCTGATGTGATGAAAGTGGTAGTCAGATAGGTCTTGTTTGATCATATTAATTATACCTGTGTTGTTAGAGGTGAGTTTTGTTTCGGTGAGAATAGCAATGTCTGGCTCATTAGTTCGAATGTGGTCATAGAGTGTTTCCCTGGATGAGAAGATGCATCTGCAGTTGGAGGTGATAATGTTGGTGAGATAAAGTGCAGTTCGCTGCTGTTGATTAGGATATGAGGTAGTGTGGGTTGTTTTAATTCTTTTCGTTGGAAGGATTTTTGTGGTGAGTCTGGAGGGAGCGGGTTTCTTGGTTGAAGGTTCTGCTCCAAAGATTCTGCATTGGCGAAATTTGGTGAAGTCAGGGAGGGTGATTTTGCTGGGTATAGGGAGAGGTGTGTTTTGCATCTGACTTGTGCAGGAGTGTGAACGTTTTGTAGTTAGAGAATTTTTAGGTTCACAAAATTAAGTTCACAAAATTAGGTTCACAAAATTCACAGTTGGCTTATCAATGGAAGGTAAACTGTGTTTAGTACATCCTATAGTCCAGCAAATAATCAGAGAGAGGAGAACTGTCAGAGAGATGCTGTAAAAGTTGTAAGACTCAGTTTTCCGAGATCGATTTTAATCGTGAGGACTTGCACCTTCGTCATGAGAGGCGGTATTAATCGTCGAGGACGATAGTGCCATGAGAGGCATAGAGGGACTTGCACCAACGCCATGAGAGGCGGTATTAATCGTCGAGGACGATAGTGCCATGAGAGGCATAGAGGGACTTGCACCGACGCCATGAGAGGCGGTATTAATCATCGGGGACGATAATGCCATGAGAGGCGTAGAGAATTTGAGGTTGAGAGGATGGCTGTTACACCACGATTCGGGTGTAAATCATCAGTGTTACAATGGCCAGTGAGAGTGGTGTTGAGATGTTTGTAGTTTGTAGGGTAGTGCAGTGTGGTAGCCGAGGGGAGGTGGTTTGCGGCAGTGTGCAGGAAAGGTGAAAAAGCGAGGCGGGATTTAACAGCTTGCTTCCCGTGGCGGTGCGAGTTCCTATCGATATTACCTTGTTGCACCCTGTTTTGCTGAGCTCCCATTGAGTACATGTTAACAATTGAGTGAGAATTAGGTGGGAGGAAAGGTAAAGGAGTATGGAGTGAGGCTGTTGACGCGGCGATGGTATACAGGCGGTTGACAAGAAGAAGAGCAATGATGAGGTAAATGGCAGAATTCGTGATAGGAAGATTTCGTCTGTCTTGTTTGTTCCAAATATGTTTTGGTTGGGTAGGGTTGGGATGATTTTTAGGTTTGGTAGAACTTGGTATAGCGTGAGTCCTAGGTAGATTCTTGGATCCTTGGCGCTTTTGCTTCCTGCCCGGAAGCTGCCTGTAGGATCTTGTTGTCCAGGTTGTCCATTGAAAGGTGAGGATATTTTAATTTTGGGGTGATCTGTCACTTTCGCAGATTTGGTATTGAGTTTGTGGACAGGGTTCCAAGCACTGGTGCTGAGGGCTTCGCGATCCCCTACCTCCCTCCTGCGGGGCAATCTGTGCTTGGACTTCTCCGAAGTGCAGCTTGCCCGGAATCGGGATGCTTGGTCGCCGGCAGTTGTTGTTGATCATTGGGGAGGAGAGGGGGGTTAGAGAATTCGGCAAATCTGGTTTGAGTGGACATCGCAAATCAGGAATGTGCGCGAATTGATGATCATTTCAAAGCCTGGCGTCGTCGTATCCCGATTCCAGTCTCCGCTTAAGCGGAGGAGAAGTAGCGCCTACGAAATGTGCCTCGGAAAAAGTGACCTGTTATCCTATTATATATAGGTGAATATACCATGTAAGCAGAGGCTATGCGTGTAAGCAAAGCAGACCAGGGGGGCGGACGAAAAATAACGAACGACGGTCGCGAGGAGTTAGAATAAGGATCCCGCCATCCCGAGTTCGTCCTTTTCACCAGGTCTGATACAGTTCGCATAGTCACATTAAATAGTCGGAGCAACGGATTGGTGGTGTTGAAAAACACCGTTTTTTTGCTGGGAGCGGTCTGTAGGAGCAATTTACGCGGAGGTGAACTTGGTGACGGCCTTGGTGCCCTCGGACACAGCGTGCTTGGCTAGCTCTCCGGGCAGGACCAGGCGCACAGCAGTCTGAATCTCTCGGGAGGTAACAGTCGGCTTCTTGCTGTAGCGAGCCAGTCGAGCGGCTTCAGAAGCAATCTTGTCGAAGCTGTCATTGATAAAGGAGTTGAGGATGCCCATGGCCTTGGAACTGATGCCAGTATCGGGGTGCACCTGCTTCAGCACCTTGTAAATGTAGATTTTGTAGGTCTCCGCCTTAGCCATCTTCTTGGCCTTCTTGCCCTCCGCAGTCTTGGCAGGGGCGGCCTTCTTGGCGGGAGCCTTCTCAGCAGCTTTGGGTGCCATTGTAATGTGTTGGGAGTTGGTGATGGAGATAGCAATGCAACAGTATAATCTGCTACCGAAACGCGAAACTTATATTAGTGTTCGGTCAACGCCAGGGTCAACGGGAACAACAGATCAGCAGGACCTGACCGAACGGGGGCAGCGATGGGGGGTCTAGATCGGCGTCGGATCAGCAGGATCGGAGGCAGATCGGAGTGTATTTATTCGCCCTCGAGACCTCGGAATCACGACTCAATTGCTGTTCACCTCGTAACTTCTACATCATCAAAAATATAAGAATGGCAGGCAAGACCGGAGGCCGTGGAGGGAAGAAGTCCGTTTCTCGCAGCGCTAAGGCTGGACTTCAGTTCCCTGTGGGCCGTGTCGCCCGCTACCTGAAGAAGGGCAAGTACGCTGAGCGCGTTGGCGCTGGTGCCCCTGTGTACCTAGCCGCTGTCCTCGAGTACTTGTGTGCTGAGGTCCTGGAGCTCGCTGGCAACGCTGCCCGCGACAACAAGAAGACCAGGATCATCCCCCGCCACGTCCAATTGGCTATCCGCAATGACGAGGAGCTTTCCAAGCTGCTGGGCTCAGTGACCATCGCCAACGGCGGGGTGCTGCCCAACATTCACTCAGTGCTCCTCCCTAAGAAATCTGCCAAGAAGGAGTCCGAGGCCTAAACAGCTTTGGGGCTAAAGAAGTTTCTGCATTTCATTCGACTATTTCATTTCTGCAACGCAAACGGTGTTTAAAAACACCACTAATCGTGAACCCTTCGCACCGCAGATTATTAATACAGATGTATCACCAGAAGTCTAGCACTTCATTATCAAATTACAGGCTTCGGGTTGCTCGTATACCGGCACTGGTAGACCCCGATTTCAGACGTGGACTCTGGGGATCACACCCAGGAACACAGCATGACCTTAGTTGAGCAAGCTGCTTAGTCCTAGACTCAGACAAGAATCGGTTTGAGGTCGAACCCTGCCACACTCCCTGTTTTCCGTGGTTATCGCTCGGGGGAAAGTTTTGTATTTTGCAGACGGTAATACATCAAATTGCTGATGCATATATATAACCTTCTGCATATATATAACCATGATGCATATATATAACCGTCATAAGTATTCTTCTTATAGCCACACACACATCAGTGCAAACACTAAGCAGTTGATTATAACGGCCTACATCTCCACATGTTGCTGTTTTATGCATCATCCACGTGTGCTATTCGTTCCACCATCTAGCGAGTTCTGAAAGACTAAGAAAGAATAGACCAAGCAAGCCATACTCAGACCAAGCAAGCCACACACATACTCTGTTCCAGTATGTAAGCTATGTAACCGAGCTTGTTTAAATGGCTCTAGCCAGCAATTTTGATGCTCGCCGTCTTTGGCAGTGTGGCAGGGTTCGACCTCAAACCGATTCTTGCCATATGAATACGGTACATGAAGAGCTGGAAAATTCAAGAAAGATACAAACATGTAGTCGTTAAGTTGGTCTGAGTTCAGGGGCACTGAACAGTGAACACATGACAAAGACATCCTTTGAGACTCTAGGGCTAGGCAGCTTGCTCATCGAGACCCACCATTTGAGGCGAAAGTCCTTCTTGTAAAAAATATAAAATACAGCTTTACTCAAATAGTTTATGGATGAGGGGTACGAAGCTCATTCAAACCATGCGCACAAAAGTGAAACCTGGGCACCTAATTCCGCACTCAACTAGATTCCAACATCTTGTGTAATGAAGCTTAAACTCAGCCAAGTGTGACATTATGTAATCAGGCTTGCAGCATAGTATTGAATACATAAATAAATAACAAATAAATACATACATGCCGGTTGTATGCTTTATAACGAGGTATGAAGTTGAGGGGCTCACCCGTTTGCTTTCACTGGGGCCAACCACCAGATGCAGTAGTGATAATACTCATATTGGTACTCATGTTTTTTCTGAACGCAGACGGTGGGCAGTCTTTAGGCTGATATACCATCTGCTTTTAATGAATTTAATTTTAATTGCTCTTGGACTCTAGGAGTTATTGCTTGTAGCTATCACCAGTGAAATCAGTGTCATAGCCAGGGACACCTCAGTAATCAGAATCATCAGGATCGCTCACCCACACCCGGAAACCTCAACCAGGGCACAGTCAGAATCATCAGAATTGCTCTTGTAGTCGTTACTCGTAGCTGTCATCAGTGGAATCAATGCCATAGCCATGGGCGCCTCAGTAATCAGAATCATCAGAATCATCAGAGTTGCCAGAATCCCCCCTGGAGTCATAGCTTAAGTTGTCATCGTCGCTGGATGAATCATCAGAATCGTCATCATCACAGCCACAGTCCTCCCTACAGCAGAGATGCAGCAAATGGGCTCAGGTTTTTTGTAATAAAATTTATAAGATCGTGTCGCAAGCGACACGGAAAATCGCTTTAGCAGTCACAGGCAGGGAGTTTCGGAAGTAGAAGAGAAGGTAGCTACTCGTTGCCGAATAGAGCTACGAACATTGAACAACTTTTGCGAAGGATTTTGACCGCTGCGATGCTGATAACTCTAGTCATGCGCACCCCAACTATGAGCAAAATTTGTGGGTGCGGAGGTGGTTGGAATCGTTCAAACGCCTGGACATCTGTCGGACAGACGGATAGATGGATAGATAGAGAGATGGAGAGATGGAGAGACGGACAGACGGCGGAGAGAGACACGGGAGGAAATCGGGGCTTCAGCCCCGGGACCCCTGGGGGGTCCAGGGGGGGCTAAAGCAAAAAGGAACAAGTGTCGTATGGGTTACCATGGTGCTACTGGTAGCTTTTGGGGTGCCAGAATTGACATCAGCAGAGTAAGAGTCCTCCCTACATTAACAATGCAGCAGACACAGTTTTTCTAAGTGCGCCTACTCTTTTGTAGGAGTGGCAACACTTTTCAAACTGAATCCTTGGTGCCACTATTTTGTGTTCGGAGATCCACCTCCTGGGGTGAAAAACAAGGGCAGTTGGCTTGGCACCAAACTGGCCAGGCCTGGGTCGCTGTTTTCTGTTGAGAGGCCCACCTCCTAGGGTGAAATCCATCCAGCATTCGTCACAGACACAGCTGTGCCCCTCAGTCACCAGCTATAATGATGGCATGCCCATGGCTGAACTACATAAATTTAAAGCCACACATACTCTAGCAAACAAGCGGCACACACATCATACTCGCAGTCGGAGCATTGAAGGTGCGGTGTCATGGCATGCCCATGGCTGAACTAAATACAATTTGAAGGAAGAAAACAAACTGACACTTACTCTAGCGAACATGCAGCACACAGGTCATACTCGCAGTCTCCGCATCGAAGGTGCGGTGTCATGGCATGCCCGTGACTGAACTAAATACAATTTAAAGGAAGAAATCAAGCTGACACTTACTCTAGCGAACATGCAGCACACAGGTCATAATCGCACTCTCCGCATTGAAGGTGCGGTGTCATGGCATGCCCATGACTGAACTAGATACAATTTAAAGGAAGAAAACAAACTGACACCTACTCAAGCGAGCATGCAGCACACAGGTCATAGTCGCAGTCTGCGCATCGAAGGTGCGGTGTCTTGGATTTGACGTTCGTCCAGCATACGTCACAGACACAGCTGCCCCCCAGGGTCACCACCTTCAGCCGTTGGGAGCAAGCGTATGAGCCTTTGCATCTCTTGACAAGTCCCCTCTTCGCAATCATATTCGTCAAGGCCCTGGCTGCTGCACTCTGAGCCTGCACATGTGAAAATTGTATGAGGGTTTATGAGATGATAATATTTGTATGCATTTAGATGAACAAACAACAGGAAGACAGGACAAGGGAACAGAAACAGACAGGATGCAAATGCAAATACATAGGCCTATGCAAAGATGCAACCCAAGAGGTGCTCGAGTGAGACAAGACTAGCCATGGTCCTATCCTACCCTGTGCAGGGTACCGGCTCACTAGGTAGGACCATCCAGTCTCACATTGCCCTGCCGGTCCACAAGGGTGGAAGTAAGGGAGCCCCAAGTATCGCAGGCATCCACTTCCATGGGAGAAGTAAAGGAGCCCCACGTATCGGGGGCATCCACTTCCATGGGAGAAGTAAAGGAGCCCCAAGTACTAAGGGCATCCACTTCTATGGGAGAATGAACCCCCAGGTGGTGATGGAGGGTCATGGTATACATATACATACATGATTTTATGATTTTTTTTCCGAAGGGCTGGCCCAGGGGGGTTGGGGGCCGGGGCCAAGATTCGAGTCTCATGGTAGCAGAAGGTTTTGCCAAAATAGGGTCCCAGGTAACAATCGCTACTGGTAGCGGGAAAAGGCCCTGCTGCAGATGTGTGTGAGCGGAGATAGAGGTTGCACCAGCCGTGCAGCCTGTGCTGGTGTGCCATGGATAGGTTTGTCAACAGTGTCCTGTTTCCAAGATTGTTGTGCAATATACCATACCATATCAATGTATAATACGATATACTGTGCAATACTTCACAATATATTGTATGATATATATCCACAGTAGTAAACTTGACAACCCTAGTCATGATCTCATGATGCATGGGTAATTAACAGCCTGGTGTGCAACTGTTGATACAGATAATGATAGAATCACAGCATTTGTTTTTGCTACAAACAGCAGCTTATAGGCAGCTTCTATGGCTTGCTACCCAGCCAAACCTCAAGTGCACCAGAACACCACCTACCAGGACCAAAGGCCACAAACCTGCTTTACGTCCTTGATAGTTTCTGCAGCTTCGTGTGTTATCTCGCCCATTTCAACCAGCTCCTTTGCCACCTCAGCAGCTTCCATCATATCCATCATGACCCCGACCCCGGGCACCACCATGTCAACTAACCGGTTGAACAAAAAACGCTCGAGATTGGGCATGGCTGGGCAAGACAGTCAGGAGTGCGGGGAGAATATACGTGGTTTGTGGACTGACGCTTGAATCAACGCAGGTTCCCGATACCTGGTCAGGTATGGGACCGTTGATTGGAGGGAGGGGACGGATGGGTTGACGTGTGTGTTGGATTGGGCCTCCTGGTGGCGATGTCGGATTATAGAAGGTGCTAGTAAGTAAGAAAGAGGGCACCAGGAGGTGAGGCTGAAGGGGAAAGAGAAGAGAAGAACGCACAGCGCCGTGGCTGCAGCAACGGGACGCGATGGTAATGTGAGCTAGGGCAGACGGAGAGGTTCCTCCGATGGGTTGTGTGCAAGGGTAAATGAAATGGAAGTTGTAAGCGCTCGTTAATTGACGGAGAACAGCTTCCAGAGGCGGGCAGGGCAGTAGATTTACAGCAGTCGAAGGCGGTAGGATGTCAAGAATGGTACTTCGCGGGCGCAAACCCTGGCCGCGGGATGTTAGGATTCCGTTTAAGTTGAGGCTGTTCGAATTTGCAAGGAGATCAACACAGATCAACAACAGTCAAGCAACCAACTCTGGCCTGACTCCCTGAAACTTCAGGCCAGGCCAGCCTGGCAGGGGTCACAACCCTCTGGTCACAACTCCTTCCGCGCCAGGCAGGTTCGGTCCGCGGCATTCCGTCGTACCGTCCCCACGGTACCGAACTCACATGTGACAACTCACTTGGCCACAGCTCGAAGTCCTCTGATAGTTCGAAGTCCACTGCCGATCGCTTCAGTGCTGCTGGCTCTCCAATGAGCGCAGATTCCTACCTCTATTGTATTCGTTAAGCCACGCGACGTGCGTGATTTCCATTTCTATTTAGTGCGTCTCTGCTGCTAATTCGGATGCTTTCCCAAGCGACTGCTACGCACGCTTGGCCTTGCCTCCAGTGCTTCTTGTAGCCGGCCTTTCGTCTTTTCGTTGGTACAAGCCGATCAAAACAGGCGACAGTACTAGCACCAAGTTTTCTGCGATTACTTAGTGAGGGAGGGAGCTTATATATATCCCCCCCCCCCCCCCCCCCCCCCCCCCCCACCCCACCCCACCCCACCCCCCACCCCCCCACCCCACACACCCACACCCACCCACACACCCACACACACCAGCTCCCACACACACCCCACCAGCACCCCAAGGGATACTGCCAGCATGGGAGCCGGGTGTTCTTCAGCACAAGCTGCTTCAGTAGCCAACAGTAACCCGCCGGAGGACAGGGCAAGTGACCCCCCTGGTGAAGATGTACAGCCTGGTACATGGTCATATGACCCCCCTGGCGAAGATGTACAGCCAATTACGGGTGTCGTGGTTGCTCACTGGGATGCCTCCTCTCAGACTGAACTGTCTCCTCCAGGTGAGCATGGGCTCTGTTCTGGGGAAGTCAGAGGTTCAAGGTTTAGTAAAGTATGAGGTTCAGGGTTTAGTGATTATATTTTTAGTTGAAGGTTTAGGGTTCGGGGTCAAGGTGTAGCGCATGTGGGGGCTAACTAAACTGGGGGCTAACTTCCCCATGACATATACCCACTACCCCATTGTTCTACAGTGAGCTGGGGCGTGACGTAGGATTTGTCTAGAGAGATTCTACCCCAGGAAACATGGTGGGGTGGAGGGATGGGATGGGATGGGAGTGGGTCGAGGGTGCAGGTGGATCTTCGGATGATTCAGTGGGTGTGATTGGTTGTGGGTTGCCAGTGATGGTATCATCTGGATCAACGGAATTAGTGGGGAAGTAGTGGCTCCACTGTTTCTTTTTTGGGCTACTCATGGCATCTTCCATCCAGCTCCATTCACCATCCATTGTGTCAATCCCACAGCTTTTAGCTGCATTGGAATGCCTGTCATGTCAGCTTTCAGACGCACTAGCTAGTTTCTCGTTTTGCCCAAGGTCGAAGAAAGAGAGCTGCCTAGAAGCTGTTACGCGTAACCAAAAAATGAATCAGTGATGGGCTCAAGGGTAGGATATGTAGGATTGTGTGCGAAGGCATGTCACCACATCTTGGCCAATATGTATGTATGTGTGTGTATTTATGTGTGTGTACGTATGTGCGTGTATGTACCATGTACTGTGTGCTGACGGAACCACCACACATGTGTGTGCATGTGTGTGTGTTTGTGCATGTGTGTGTGATGGAGCGTGTGTGTATGTCCGTGTGTGTGTGAATGTTTGTGTGCGTGTGTGTACCATGTACTGCATGATGACAAAACCACCACACATGTATGTGCGTGCGTGTGTGCATGTGTGTGTTTGTGCATGTGTACGTGTGCGTGTGCATGTGTGTGTGATTGAGTGTGTGTGTGTGTGCACGTGTGTGTGCATGTTTGTGTGCGTATGTGCGTGTGTGTGCCATGTACTGCATGATGACGAAACCACCACACATGTGGACCCACCATGTATCCCCTGATTGTCCCATTCATCCTTGCGCAGGCACTTCTAGCCCCTCTGAGAAAGCGGAGGGTGCTAGCTCAACTGAAAAGGTTGAGGTACCACCATGCATCCCCTGATTGCATACCCTAAACCCTAAACCCTAAACCCTAAACCCTGATTGTCCCATTCATCCTTGCGCAGACACTTCTGGCCCCTCTGAGAAAGCGGTGGGCGTTAGCTCAGCTGCACAATATGACGACGATGCCAGTTCCTCTGGACAATCTGAGGATCACAGCGCATCCATGAAAGAAAGGAAGAAGAAAGACAAGTCCAAAAAGAAGCACAAGGAGAAGGACAAGGACAAGGACAAAGATAAGGATAAGTCTAGGAGGAGGGATAAGGACAAGGACAAGGACAAGGACAAGGACAAGGATGAGTCAAGGAGGAGGGACAAGGATAAGGACAAGGAAAAGGATAAGGATGAGTCTAGAAAGAAGGATAAGGACAAGGATGAGTCAAGGAGGAGAGATAAAGACAAGGATGGTTCTAGGAGGACGGACAAGGACGAGACTAGGAGGAGGGACAAGGATAAGGACAAGGATGAGTCTAGAAGGAAGCGAGCAGACAACGACAGGGACGAGACTGAGGGATCGTTTAAGGATCCCAAGCAGGTCATGGACGCTGCCCGGCTGAAGGTTATGAAGAAGTGTTTTGCAGCTCTTGACTTGAACAACAACGGGTGGGTATCGCACTTGTGTATGTTTGTATGCATGTATGTATGCATGTACGCACACATGTATTGATGTATTGATGTATGTACGCACATACACACATATGTGTGTATGTATGTATGTATGTATGTAGTTCCACATGATTCTGGATCCTGGAAACCTCAGCTGGTTGAATGCCTTGCCTTTCTTACCTTGCTTTCAACCTGGAGCCCCATGGTGCAGTGTTGATAAGACTATCGCCTGCTGCGTGAGCCGGTACACCATGGGCAGTAGACATCTAGGCCAGGTCTTATCAACGGGAGCACTCCAGGATTCACTCATTTTTTAAGGCTCGCTTTGGATTGCTCACCATGTATTCTTCTGCCTATTCAAATGCATGTATGTATGCATGTACGCATTTGTGTATGTATATATATGTATGTGTGTATGCATGTATTCTATGTATTAGAAGGAGCCTTCTGCTTGGTCACCAGAACGACCCTTCCGCGGTTCCCTTGGGAAGGAGGGACGTTTTCTCAGATGGATGGGGTGAGGGGTGGGGGTAGGGTGAGGGGTGGGGGTAGGGTGAGGGGTGGGGTGAGGGGTGGGGGTAGGCTGGGGTGAGGGGTAGGGGTGGGGGTAAGGGGTAAGGGGTGGGTGGGCCAACCGAGGAGGCACTGCAGGTGAGGGTACACAGTTTACTGTCGTTGGTTTATTCCCTTGGTTTGGGCCACCCCATGGGGATGTGGTAGGGTGGGGGTCGGTGCGTTAGTCCAGTCCCCCTTAACCTCATACTCGGGTTGACACCTCGTTTAGTAGCGTATAGCCGTTCAGCTACTCTTGTGTGAGCTTTTATCTCGACGCCACGCACCTTGTATCCTTTCCGTGATCAAGGATTTCACTTCTGGGATCTTCTACAGCGGTCGCCTGGAATCCTTGGTTGGTTCTGCCTTGGCATCATGGGGTGTGTGTGTGTGTGTGTGTGTGTGTGTGTGTGTGTCGTGGGTGGGGTGGGGGTGGGGGGGGGGGGGGGGGGGGGCACTCCTATTGGGGGTCTGCCTTGGCATCAACCCAAAAACCCGTGGGGCATTATCTTTGAGGCCATTGTCTGTTGGTGAACCGGTACCCTATGTCTGCAGACAACACAACCAGGCCTCATTTATACAAGCACCTTTGGCGCATACCTGCTTGTTGCGTTATGCTTGTTGCACTGCCTGGCCTTGCCTGCAACTTGACATTTAAATGTATGCATGTATTTATGTGTGCATGCATGTATGTATGTGTGTTTATATTTATGTTACAGTCTCTCAGATCACTCCAGAATCCACTCATGTTTGATTAGGCTCGTGTTTCACTGCTCACAGTGTATTGTTCTGCCCATTCAAGTGTATGTTACTGTCTGTACTTTTAACCTGAGGACCCATGGTGCAGTGTTGAGAAGAATGTAGTCTGCTGCATGAGCCGAGTCGCCTTGGGCAGCCTGGTCAACTCGCTATTTCGGTGGGGTGGGGGTGGGGGGGTGAGGGTGTGTGTGTGTGTGTGGGGGGGGGGGGGGGGGCGCTCCCATTGGGGGTCTGTAGACGGCCCTCGGCACTAGATGGCTTGGATGGGAGAGGAACACCAAAGCGGTCCTGTGTGTGTGTGTGTGTGTGTGTGGAGTAGTAGTACTGCTGCCCAGCTAACTGGATTTGACACTGCATCACCTTGTTGATTTGTTTTTAGTGTAGGGATGATAGAGAGCATATCAGGGTACTACTTCTTGCCAAATTGGTCAGCGCTTGAAGCGCACAAACGTCAAATCGGTCAGCGCTTTTTAGTGCAAAAAGCTCAAAAACTGTGCGCTGCGCCCACAGGGGGTTGAAAAAACTGCGCGAATCGCGCAAAGGGGCTCAAAATGGCAGCGCGGCAGCGCGCTGCCGCGCGCGCTTAGTAGTACCCTGGAGCATATATGCATGTAACAGGAAGAGCATACAAGTAATGATAACGCCTGGTGGGGCGTGGTATTAAGGGAGCCCCGTATTACAGCGGTAGGGTACGGGCTGCTACTTTACCTGGACAAAGCTACCATGGCGGTTGGCAGTAACCGCAAACACTAAAGCGCACCCATAGGGATTTGAACCCGGCCCCATCTTCGTTCAAGATATCTACCATTGAGCCATTCGTTGAAACGTGAAATTTCATGGGCAGCAGATGACTAGGAAAGGTCTTATCAGCTGGATCACCTCAAGAAGCACTTGTCTTTGTTGTGGTCACGTTGCACTGTATGTATGTTACAGTCCAGGGGTAGGCCAAATAGGCTAAAGGGACTTGCCCAACCGTCTTTTGCACTGCTCACCATGTATTGTTAAAAGCATCAACCCTTGCAGGGCTTTATTTTTCAGAGGTAAGTGTGTAGGTGTAGGTGAGTGTGTGGGTGTGGGTGTAGGTGAGTGTGTGGGTGTGGGTGTAGGTGAGTGTGTGGGTGTGGGTGTAGGTGAGTGTGTGGGTGTGGGTGTAGGTGAGTGTGTGGGTGTGGGTGTAGGTGAGTGTGTGGGTGTGGGTGTAGGTGAGTGTGTGGGTGTGGATGTAGGTGAGTTTGTGGGTGTGGGTGAGTGTATGTGTGTGGGTTTCGTCTTACCAGCTTCTAAGCAGCTCCCTGAGCCAGCCACTAGGCTGCACCCAACAACTTTAAAAGTTCTGGACAGCTGATTGTGTCAGCTTCCAGTTGCCCTAGTTTGTATCAGATTAGGCTGAATAGCCAGACAGCTATTCATTGCTGCCTAGAAGCTATTTATTTGTAACAATTATTTATTGCTGCCTAGAAGCTGCTGCTCATAGCCAAAACGGAAAGCCAGCAGGGATTTTTCCCCCCGCTATATATAGCGATCGCTAGTTTTGACCCCGTTTTAACGAAATTATTGCTATACATAAGTTACAAAAAAAGTTTTGTTTTGTTTTTGCCCTAAATGCACCTAAAAAGCTACTAAAAGCTTTGATAAGCTATAAAAAGCTACACGTAGTCCCTGGAGGAGCTCTACAACCATGAATTTTGAAGAAGATATTTGAAAAAATAATCACTGAAAGCTATGGTCAGTTGTGCTTGAATTCTGACATCTGAGGTATGGTACATTCATTGTTTTTATACTATCCATGTTTATGTTCTGCCATATTCAGTGAGCAGCCTGAGGGTTGGTTAAGCCAGCAAGTAATCAAGTCCAACCCCGGTAAGGAAGTCCCCCTTGACTCCGTCAAGCCAAGGGCACATTTGGGGTCCAGTAGGGCGCCATGAAACAAAAATCTTCATCCTCCTCCTCCTCCTCATCATCATCATCATCATCATCATCATCATCATCATCCATACTGGTTGCCCATCCAATCCTGCGATTTTAAAATGGAGATGCTCGCCTCAACTGTCATGCAGGACCTTGGAGCTGGAGGAATGGAAGACCTATCTCATTTCCTCGGTAAGTCAAAGGACGTCTGCATAGGACGATCGGCCCCCTGTCGTTTACGATTTGTTCAGTTGGGGTTCAGTTCACAAGTGCTTGTTTTGAATACAGCCCTTCCCAATAATTCGTCGGTTAGTAAAATCATATGCCTAGGACGAACGGCCCACCGTCGTTTTTTCTTGTTTTTGTCTATGATTTGTTGGGGTTCAGTTCACCAGTGCTTGTTTTGTATACAGCCCTTCCCAATATTGAGGTTGGGTAAGTCTATTTAGCCTACTTCGTTATCATGAATGTCAAGTGACCTAGCAAATAAACTGCCAACGCTCATCTTTGGCTTCGGGGTCATCTTCGGGGCGGAAAAAGAAAAACAATTTGTACCCTAATCAAACCTTCACTGGCTAGACCGTAAAAACACACAGATGTGTTGATGTTGGTTGGAAAGAGAGCAGCTTACAAAGAAAAGTGGGGAGGGTGGGATTTGAACCCATGCTTTTAAAAGTAAAATGGATGACTATTGAGTGCACATATTGATGCCACCATATGTGTTGAAGCTAGAGGTATAGCCAGGCCAAGATAGCTGCCCCGGCGCTGTTCAGTCTCGGCATTGATTTTTGCTGAGTATGTAACAATATCCTCTCTCAAGATATCCCCCCCACTTCAAATGAAACAAAATGCTCCCTGTTATAAAATTGGATGGTATGCAGGCTGTGCTGCTGCCCTGTCTGGGCAATGATTTGCTGAGTTTATGTAACAAACCCTCTCTCTCTCTCTTTCTCTCAAATGAAAACACTCATCTTGTTGTAACTCTGGGCAGTTGGTAGGTTGCGCTGCTGTCCTGTCTTGGCATTGTTTTGCTGTGTTTATGTAAGAATTAAATGATCACTGTAGCACGAACTAAGGGCCCCTGTTGGTTAAACGATTGTTAGCAGTTCAGTTCATCAGTGCTTATCCTTTTTAAGCCCTTCCTATACGGTTGGGCAAGTCCCTTCAACCTATTGGGCCTACCCCTAGACTGTAACATACATACATACATACATACATACATACATACATACATACATACATACATACATACATACATACATGCATACATACATACATACATACATACATACATACATACATGCATACATACATACATACATACATACATACATACATACATACATACATACATACATACATACATACATACATACATACATACATACATACATACATACATGTAACGTTCTCCTGCCTATCAAATGATCAAGAGTAATGCTGAACTGTCAAGAGGTGCTGATTATAATTGGCACCTCTTAGCAATAGATAATACAGAACAAGTCCTATGCAGTGTCGCAAGCACCGCGGGAAACCAACAGAACAACAGGTGGCAACGGAATGGAGCTGACCGAAGCCAGTTATTTATGCGACAGTTGGCTGATATGTCAGGCTTCGCCTCGGTCGTGTATGCGGTCGGACGGACGCACAGATGGACAACGGGGTGAATTCGGGGGCTCTCGTCTCCCAGAAGGGGGGGCTCCACCAAAAATGGCATGGCCTGAGGAAGGGAATGCTTACGTTGTGGGGCCAACCACTACCCTTACCCCCCCACCCACACACACACACACACACTTCTTCCCCCTCTACCCTTACCCCCCACACACCCCCTCCACACACACACACACACTCCTTCCCCCTCTACCCACTCCCCTAGGGTGTGGTTACGTTGCTGAGCCTAGCACTACCCTGACCACCTACCCGATTGTCTGGTCCACTCGTCAAATCAAATTATCTGTCGCACCAACTCAGGGCCTCCATCGGTAAAACGATCGTCCGGGGTTCAGTTGATCAGTGCTTTTTCTTTTCAGCCCCTCCTGATATCATGGTTGGGCAAGTCCCTTCAGCCTATCTGGCTACCCCCTGGACTGCAAGAACACACATACAGTAGGGCCAAGCACTACCCTTGCCACCAACCTGGTTGTTTCCACCAGTTCCCATGCATGTCCCACCAGGACCCATGAATAGTCTAGACCCCACCCTCACTCCCCACCCCCGCCCTCCACCCTCCACAAAGACATGCCATTATATCAAACATGCTTGTCTCACTTTATGCAGCCTACCTGCCACCACCATCCCCACCCTCACCTCCACCCCCGCCCTCCACCCTCCACCCTCCACAAAGACATATCATTACATCAAACATGCTTGTCTCACTCTATGCAGCCTACCTGCCACCACCATCCCCACCCTCACCTCCACCCCCGCCCTCCACCCTCCACCCTCCACAAAGACATATCATTACATCAAACATGCTTGTCTCACTCTATGCAGCCTACCTGCCACCACCCTCTTCACCCTCACCCCCACCCCCGCCCTCCACCCTCCACAAAGACATGCCATTATATCAAACATGCTTGTCTCACTCTATGCAGCCTACCTGCCACCACCCTCTTCACCCTCACCCCCACCCCCGCCCTCCACCCTCCACAAAGACATGCCATTATTTCAAACATGCTTGTCTCACTCTATGCAGCCTACCTGCCACCACCCTCTTCACCCTCACCCCCACCCCCGCCCTCCACCCTCCACAAAGACATGCCATTATTTCAAACATGCTTGTCTCACTCTATGCAGCCTACCTGCCACCACCCTCTTCACCCTCACCCCCACCCCCGCCCTCCACCCTCCACAAAGACATGCCATTATTTCAAACATGCTTGTCTCACTCTATGCAGCCTACCTGCCACCACCCTCTTCACCCTCACCCCCACCCCCGCCCCCCACCCTCCACAAAGACATGCCATTATTTCAAACATGCTTGTCTCACTCTATGCAGCCTACCTGCCACCACCCTCTTCACCCTCACCCCCACCCCCGCCCTCCACCCTCCACAAAGACATGCCATTATTTCAAACATGCTTGTCTCACTCGATGCAGCCTACCTGCCACCACCATCCCCACCCTCACCCCCACCCTCCACAAAGACAAGCCATTATATCAAACATGCTTGTCTCACTCTTTGTAGCCTACCTGCCACCACCAACTTCACTCTCACCCCCACAAAGACATATCCAACACCACCAAGTCCCATGCATGTGACCCCAGCTTCTGTGCATTGCCTAGGCTACCAGGTCCCATGTTTTTGCTTTGCCTAAGTTGATCCAATACAACCCCTAAGTTGATCCAATACAATCCCAGGGTCTACTTTCCTCCCTGTCGCACAGTAGCCCAAGCTCGGTTGCATTACCAGTCTGCAGAAACAAAACCATAATGTACATGAACCATACAAATAACCATATACCATAATATATATAAACAAAACCATATATATGGTCGGTATCCATTTCCCAGAGCAATAAAACGGGAATGTCTCCTTCACTTCACACACCAAGGCAGGGCTTAACAATCATTGCTTCTGCTTAGATTTTTGGCGGACCCCCCCCCCCCCCCCCCCCACACACACACCCCACCCCACCCCTTCTGGGAGGAGGGAGCCCCCGGAGTCACCTCGTTGCCTGTCCAATCGCCCCCACGAGACGAAGCCTGACACGTCAGCCAACAGTCTCGTAACTAAATGGCTTTAGTCCGCTGGATTCCGTTGCCAACACTCTCCACCAATTTTCTGCGTTGCTTGCGACACTGCCTAGGACTTGCTGGCCGAAACTTGAGTTTTCAACGGTGTCTAGTGCCCCTGTCTATGGTTTGAGGAGTTCATCAGTGCTTTTTCTTTTTAAGCCCTTCCTACATGGTTGGGCAAGTCCCTTTAGCCTATTTGGCCTACCCCTGGACCAGTGTTTTTTATTTCAGATTTCTTTTGTCCTGGTTGAGTAGCTACTTGGGCTGCTCAACCTTGATTTCAGGATAGTTGCATAGCCATCGCATGGCAGAGCGCGAAGCGCGGAGCCTGGGGGAGTCGGGGGGCAGCGCTTCCCGATATCGGGGCGTCCGGGGGGTGAAGCATTCGACGGAATGGCGACGCGTTGTCGAAAAAAGAAACACTGCTCTGGACTGTAACAACAGTCTGTGGTTTGAGGAGATGACAACATTAAATAATAGACTGCACGATGTCATCACTTACAATTTCAATTCCAATTTCCAATTTTCCCAGGGTGTGGATGCAGCAGTGGTGGAAGAGCAGGCAGCTGCTGTTATGAAGACCCTGGATGCTGATTCGGATGGCGGGGTGCGTTTCAATATGCGTTTGGTGCATTTGATTATGCTTTGATAACGCATTTGATGCATTTGGATATGCTTTGATTATACATTTGATGCATTTAATTATGCTTTTATTATCCATTCGCTTATGCTTGTATTATATGTTTCGTGCATTTGATTATGCTTTTATTATCCATTTGGACATTTGGTTATGCTTTGATTATATGTTTGATGCATTTAATCATGCAATTATTATCCATTTGATTATGCAATGATTATACGTTTGATGCATTTGATTAAGCAATGATTGTACTCATGATGCATTTGATTGTGCTTTGATCACACGTTTGATGCATTGTATTATGTGTTTGGCTAGGCTTTGATTACAAGTTTGATGCATTGTATTATGTGTTTGGCTAGGCTTTGATTACACGTTTGATGCATTGTATTATGTGTTTGGTTAGGCTTTGATTATGCAATGATTGTATGTTTATTGCGTTTGATTATACGTTTGATTGTACAACTGTATTATTTTACATTTACATATTTTACGTGTGTATATATATATATATATATATATATACATATATATAAAGAAATCATGGTCGTGGTCGCGGTCGTGGTCGTGGTGGTGTCATCATCGCGTACCCACGTGCCATGGGCGTGCGATGTGTAACCGACTTGCAACCGACTTTCCGTACACCCAAGTCTTCGCCCAGCGATTTCAATTGCCGAAACGGCAGATGCGCTAAGCTATGCGCGCGCGCTCCTTTCATGTCCACAACTGCCTCCCATACTGTGACTGCAATGAATTGCAATGAAATGAGTGAGGAGATCCTCTCCTCGGAGGTCATTTGCTGACCCTCAGATCGCTTTCCATGGCGCTCGGAATAATAGTTTTCAGTGTATTGCTTCACGGAGCGACCTGCGGACTGCGGCTCATGTTCCAGAACTTTCACTTCGGCTCATGATTCGGCTGGCCCTTGACTTTCACTTGGCTCACGCATGCGCACTTCTTTCTTCATCTCAGCATTACATTCGTCGTCGCATTATGCTATCACATCGCCTGATTCGCTATCACATCGCCTGATTCGTGATTGGAGGTAGTTCACTTCCATTCTCCAGCCTTTCTGCAGGCTCTATTGATACATTCATCTTGCTGCGAGCTAAGACACTGGCGCGGCTCATGGTATCTCTGCACGATCTAAGTCCCTGCAACCCTGTGACGTTCTTCCGACGTCCGACTTCCTTCTTGCTGCGTGCTCCTTGCACCGCGTGCAATACCTCTTCAAGATCTCCCCCCCCCCCCCCCCCCCCCCCCCCCCCCCCCCCCCCCCCCCACACACACACACACACACACTCTCACACACACACACACACACACACGACTCACACCCTGCAACGATAAGGTTATTTTCGCGCTGAGCTGTAGCGAGTGCGTGACAGAGTTGACCGAGCGAAGGCCCTTTCGGGAAACAGCTTGCACGCCCAACCAGGTATCTATGCGCGAAGAGGAAGCTACAGGTAAGCACCTTTGCTCTCGCGCAATTCCGATATTTCAAGCTGAGTCTGAAACTGCGCAGACGTTCGTTTGCAATTTCCAGAAGTCTTCGCATTTCCGCGTCGTCTGACGAAACGTCCAAACGTCTGCGCGATTTCGAACTCAGCTGGAAACATCATAATCGCTTCTGTTAAACCCATCTGCTAAAGTGGCCGAGAGAAGATCAGATTAATGGGAACGGAGAAGCAGGGAAGTGCGTGTGTGTTGGCGGGTAAAGGGGTGAGGCAAATTTGAGATTGGGCCTGGGTCGAGGTTTGGGCAGAGTGGGGACTGTGTGTGTGTGTGTGGGGGGGGGGGGGGGGGGGGGGGGGGGGGGCAGATGCGTCAGGATTTGAAGTGGGGGAAACATGATGACTGTGTTTATGAGAGGGGTGGAGGTGAGGACATATGTGTAGCCCATTCTGTAACCCAGCCCCACGGGCACCCTATTATGATTGGGGTAGGGGTGATGAAGCCGGTGGCCACACAGGCTACCGTACTAGTATATATATTGACGGACGCATATCTCTTGCAGTGGTCTCCCTTGTGCACCCATTAGCACACTAACACCACCGTACTCCCCCCCCCCCCCCCCCCCCCCCCCCCCCCCCCCCCCACACACACACACCCTAGTTATCTCCACCCCCACCCCCACCCAACCATGTATCCCCGCCCACAAACATACTCCCTTACTCTTCCTGACATATTTCCTGACTCCATCCCTTCCCCCACCCCAGCCATCCCACCAGCCCCCACCCTCTCCCCACTCTCATCCCTCCCCTCCCTCCTACAAGCACCCACCAGCACACATATACTCCATATCTGCCCCCCTCCACTTCAGCTGTGGGCTTTGCCATAGCTGAAAGGCAAACGGGACGATGAGCATCGACAACGTTTGCGCATCATCCGACTCCGCTAAAAGCATCGGACCTGCTTCCCTGCCACCTCAGCTGTGATCGATAGTCGACCCCACTGAAAAGGCTGAACCTGCGCAATCGCAACTGAATATAACTAAAGCTTCTTCTTAGCGAGCATGTATTCAGTTCGGCCGAAGAACAATCCTGTTCACCGCAACTGCTCCCAAAGTCAACTCGATCTGGGACTTGGAAACATCGCTAGGTTCATCCATTCAACTTTGCCGCGTGCTCGCTATAGCACAACACCTCGCGACGACATGTTTCTCGATGCAGTGGGAAGAAGTTGCAGTCAAGTTGCTGATTTGAGATGTTCGGTCAAGTTAGGGCGAGAATGCTCAGCGAGATTTTTCATTCGGTCAACTTTGATGCGTACTTGCTATGGCACAATGCGGAGCAACATGTTTCTCAATGCAGTGGGAAGAATTTGCAGTCAAGTTTGTGACATGGGATGGATGCGATTCGGACATTTCTGACAGGTTGGCTGACTCACCACGTCACCTCCCGTTGTGCGCAGCGACAGGTCTCTGGACGCAAGGGAAAGGTCTTGCAGAGATGCAGGGGGAAAAGCTTGTAGGAAGACGAACTGTAGCGCTACCGAAATCAGGTGGATGAACTCAGGCGGGAAAAGGAGAAATCGGGCAGGATGCGCAACAGGTAGAATACGCAGGAGGCGAAGGTTGCATAAGGCAGAATTCGCAGGAGGCCAATCAGGCAGAAGTTGAAGCAGGAGGGATTAAAAGCGTGAATTGGCTGAGCGGGAATTGGCTGGGCGGGAAATGGCTGGGCGGGAAGTTGGTTAAGTCGGTTACGCGATGACACCACCACGACCACCACGACCATGATTTCTTTATATATATAGATGTATGTATGTATGTATGTATGTATGTATGTATGTATGTATGTATGTATGTATGTTACAGTCCAGGGGTAGGCCAAGTAGGCTAAAGGGACTTGCCCAACCATATAGGAAGGGCTTAACAAGAAAAAGCACTGATGAACTGAACCCCAAACAATCGTTTAACCGACGGGGGCCCTGAATTCGTGCTACAGAGTTCGTGCTACAGTTCGTGCTACATCCCCGAAATAACAACACGAACAGAACGAAGTGATTTTGTTTTGTTTTGAGGGATTGTAGCCTGGAAATTGAAATTATGTTTTGAAACCCTCAAGAATTTGAATATCCCTTTGATGCTGAACAAGTACAAATTCAGCTTGAATTAGATAACTTGCAAGATATGACAACTAAAAACAAAATCAAAACTAAAAAATCAAAATTCAAATAACATCTATAAATTCAGCTTGAATTTGATAGCTTCACACTTGCAAGATATGACAACTAAAAATCCAAATCCAAATAATAACTGCAAATTCAGCTTGAATTTGTAAACTTGCAAGATGTGACAACTAAAAAAAATCAAAACTAAAAAATCAAAATTCAAATAACATCTATAAATTCAGCTTGAATTTGATAGCTTCACACTCGCAATATATATTGTCATACGATATTACAATGTACAACTTTAGTTGAGGGATACATTTCTCAAAATGGGGTTATATTAGTTCGATCCATGTCCATGATCATTAACATGAGTATGTGCCCCTTTTGTGATACCTCACATTTCCTGGTCAGCTTCACAACTAACATACGATGTAAGATAGTAGGATCCATGTCCACGCAAGGCATGATCATTAATGTTAGACAACATAGCATATGGTGGGCTGTTGTTATATGAAATTGCAATATACAACCTCATTGGAGGGACATGTTTCACGACATGGGATCGAAGATAGTAGGATCTATGGCCATGCAATGCATGATCACTGACATGAGACTACATAGCATATGGTGGGCTGTTGTTATATGACATTGCAATATACAACGTCAGTGGAGGGACATGTTTCACGACATGGGATCGAAGATAGTAGGATCCATGGCCATGCAATGCATGATCATTAACATGAGTGTGTGTGTCCCTTGTGACACTTCACACTTGCACATCAGCTTCACCACGTGGGGTGTAAGATAGTAGGATCCATGTCCATGCAAGGCATGGTCATCACATGAGTGTGTGACCCTGTTGTGATATTGTTGTGGTATTTCACATTTGTAGGTCAGCTTCACGACTTACATACGATGTAAGATAGTAGGATCCATGTCCACGCAAGGCATGGTCATTAATATAATAATATGAGACAACATAGCATTTGATGGGCTGTTGTTGTATAACATTGCAATATACGACCCCAGTGGTGGGACATGTTTCACGATATGGGATTGAAGGTAGTAGGATCCATGTCCATGCAATACATGATCATTAACATGAGTGTGTGTGCCCCTTGTGATACTTCACACTTGCACCTCGGCTTCACCACGTGGGATGTAAGGTAGTAGGATCCATGCCCACGCAAGGCATGGTCATTACATGAGTGTGTGACCCTTTTGTGATATTGTTATGATATTTCACATTTGCAGGTCAGCTTCACGACTTACATACGATGTAAGATAGTAGGATCCATGTCCATGTGAGGCATGATCATTAACATGAGTGTGTGACCCTGTTGCGATATTTTGCATTTGCTGGTCAGCTACACACACTAAGCTACTTTTGCTGGTCAGCCACACACACTAAGCTACTTTTGTGGTCAGCTACACACACTAAGCTACTTTTGTGATACTCCACATTTGCAGGTCAGCTTCACTGAGTTCTCAGATGCATGTGTCAGGCTGAGCAAGGACATGCTGGACCAAGAGTTTGCACAATTCATGACCGACCTTGTCAACACAGCAAGGTGAGTGGTGGCATTTTTTGGCGGAGCCACCTCTTCAAGGGGGCGGGATCCCCCAGGGTTACCCATTTGTCCGTCCGACCATCCGCATCGGTCTGACCGAGACGAAGCCTGACACATCAGCCAACGGTCTCCTAACTAACTCGCTTCCGTTGCCACCTGTCGCTTCGTACCTAAGACTCTCCGCCATTTTGTAGCGTCCCTTGCGTCGCTGTATATAACTTTAATTATTATTTTAGTTATGAAAGGTTTTTCACCCCGGGAGGTGGGTCTGCCTACACAAACCAGCAACAACGAGGAATCAGTTTGAATGGCGTTGCCACTCTTACGAAAGAGTAGGCCCACTTAGGGTATTTAATATGAGATACCGACCCTTGACCGAACGAACATTCACCACTACCCCTATTGACCATGGCAGACAAGCTACCTGCCATGGCACGTGCTTACGCATGGTATATGATTGTATGATTGTAGTTGCTTATGCACAGTACGTGCGTTTGCATGGTATAAGTTTGTGTAGTGGTGTATGCTTATGTGATGGTATGTGCCTATACATGGTACATGCTTGCATGATGGTACTTGCTCGCATGGTATATGCTTGCATTATGGTATGTGCTTATGCAGGGTATATGATTGCATGATTGTATATGCTTATGCATGTAATGTGCTTACGCATGTAATGTGCTTACGCATGTAATGTGCTTATGCATGTAATGTGCTTACGCATGTAATGTGCTTACGCATGTAATGTGCTTATGCATGTAATGTGCTTACGCATGTAATGTGCTTACGCATGTAATGTGCTTACGCATGTAATGTGCTTACGCATGTAATGTGCTTATGCATGTAATGTGCTTACGCATGTAATGTGCTTACGCATGTAATGTGCTTACGCATGTAATGTGCTTATGCATGTAATGTGCTTATGCATGTAATGTGCTTACGCATGTAATGTGCTTATGCATGTAATGTGCTTATGCATGGTATATGCGTGTGTGATGGTATGTGCTTGCACATGGTATATGCTTGCATGATGGTATGTGCTTATGCACAGCACGTACTTTTGCAATGTATAAGCTTGTGTAGTAGTGTGTGCTTATGTGATAGTATGTTCTTGCGCATGGTATGCGCTCATGCATGGTACATACTTGCATGATATTAGTTGCTCGCATGGTATACGATTGCATGATGGTATTTGCTTATTCACAGTATCATCATCATCATCATCATCATCATCATCATCATCATCATCATCATCATCATATTGTAGAGAGGCAGCTGAAGCCAAGGGGCTCTGCTGGAGCACTAATAGACTATGTAAACAAAACAAAACTATTGGGTATGTGTGACTGTGTTAAGCCACCACAACCTCCCTTCATCATACTATCATCAGTCATAGCATCAAGCAGTCATTAGAATAAGTCAGCAGCAGCAGCATCAGCCCGATCATCATCATCACAGAGCAGCAGGAGCAGCTAGAAGCAGCAGAGGAGCAGAAGGCAGCAGCAGCCGCAGAGGCAGAAGCGCAAGCAGAGCAGAGCTAGCAGAATGAAGAATAAAAAACACAAATAAAAAAGAAAAGAAGTTGAGAAGAAGCATAATAAAAAATTAATAAGAATAAGAAAAGATCATTCATAAGAATAAAAGAATGCATAATGATCATAAGAAACAGAATCATTAGAATAAGTAATGAATAATTCATTAAGATAATCAAATAACTCATATATAACATATCATCATCATCATCATCATTATCATTATCATCATCATCATCATCATCATCAATATCATCATAATAATCATCATCATAATCATAATCATCGAACCAATCACCAATCACCAATCATCATCATTATCATCATCATCATCACCAATCATCATCATCATCATCACCAATCATCATCATCATCATCATCATCATCATCATCATCATCATCATCATCATCATCATCATCATCATCATTATCTTGTAGGGAGGCAGCTGAAGCCAAGGGGCACCGCGGAAGCAACGTTAGTTGTGGCGAGAAGTTGAAGGTGGAACACGTTCTTGCAACGCTCATCACTGAGGCCCGAGTCAAGAAGCTCCGCATGTGCTTCAAAGCGATTGATTCTGACAAATCCGGGTATGAAATCACTCATTTTATGAGTTTTGAATTTAAACAGAAGAGTGTACCAACTGGAGAACAGATCATGTTCAAATCCTGGTATTAATTCACACCTTGTATGAGTTTACACACTTTATGGATGTTTATTAATTCACACCTTGTATGAGTTTACACACTTTATGGATGTTTATTAATTCACACCTTGTATGAGTTTACACACTTTATGGATGTTTATTAATTCACACCTTGTATGAGTTTACACACTTTATGGATGTTTATTAATTCACACCTTGTATGAGTTTACACACTTTATGGATGTTTATTAATTCACACCTTGTATGAGTTTCACACTGTAGGATTGTTATTAATTCACCAACCGTAGGAGTTTTTTACACACTTTAGGGATGTTTATTTAATTCACACCTTGTATGAGTTACACACTTTATGGATGTTGATGAATTCACACCTTGTATGAGTTTACAAATTTCTGGATTGTTTATTAATTCACCCTTGTATGAGTTATACACACTGTATGGATGTTTATTAATTCACACCTTGTATGAGTTTACACAGCTTTATGGATTGTTTATAATCTCCAACCTTGTATGAGTTTTACACCTTTATGGATTGTTTATTAATTCACCACTTGTATGAGTTTAACACTTTCTGGGATGTATTAATTCACAACCTTGTATGAGTTTACACACTTTATGGAGTTTATTTAATTACAACTTGTATGAGTTTACACACTTATGGATGTTTATTAATTCACACCTTGTAAATGAGTTTACCCACTTTATGGTGTTTTTAATTCACACCTGTATGAGTTTACACACTTTATGCGATGTTATTATTCACACCTTGTATGAGTTTACAACTTTATGGATGTGATGAATTCACACCTTGTATTGAGTTTACACACTTATGGATGTTGATGAATTCACACCTTGTATGAGTTTTACACACTTTTATGGATGTTTATTAATTCACACTTGTATTGAGTTTACCACACTTTGGATGTTTATTAATTTCACACATTGTATGAGTTTACACACTTGTATGGATGTTTATTAATTCACCCCTGTATGAGTTACACACTTAGGATGTTGATGAATTCACCCTTGTAGAGTTTTAACACCTTATGGATGTTGAATTGAATTCACACCTGTATGAGTTTACACACTTTATGGATGTTGATGAATTCAAACTGTATGAGTTTACACACTTTATGGATGTGATGAATTCCACACCTGGTGATGAGTTTACACACTTTATGAGTTGATGATTCACACCTTGTATGAGTTACACACTTTATGGATGTTATGAATTCACACCTTGACGAGTTTACACACTTATGGATGTTTATTTAATACACCTGTATGATGTTTACACACTTTATGGATGTTGATGAATTCACACCTTGTATGAGTTTACACACTTTATGGATGTTGATGAATTCACACCTTGTATGAGTTTACACACTTTATGGATGTTGATGAATTCACACCTTGTATGAGTTTACACACTTTATGGATGTTGATGAATTCACACCTTGTATGAGTTTACACACTTTATGGGATGTGGATTGAATTCACAACCTTGATACGAGTACACACTTTATGGATGTTTATTAATTCACACGTGTATGAGTGTTCACAGCTTTATGGATGTTGATGAATTCACACCTTGTATGAGTTTACACACTTTATGGATGTTGATGAATTCACACCTTGTATGAGTTTACACACTTTATGGATGTTGATGAATTCACACCTTGTATGAGTTTACACACTTTATGGATGTTGATGAATTCACACCTTGTATGAGTTTACACAACTTTATGGATTGTTGAGAATTTTTTCACACCTTGTATGGTTTAACACACTATGGATGTGATGAATTCACACCTTGTGAGAGTTACACACATTTATGGATGTTGATGAGATATTCAAATCCTGTATGAGCTGTACCCAGACAGGCTTTATGGATTGTTGGATGAATTAACACCTTGTGTGAGTTTACACACTTTAGGATGTTGATGAATTCACCACCTGTATGAGTTACAACTTATGGATGTTGATGAAATTCACCACATGTATGAGTTACACACGTTTATGGCTGTTATAATCACACTGTATGAGTTTACACACTTATGGATGTTTGATGATCACACCTTGTATGAGTTACACACTTTGATGGATGTTTGATGAATTTACAGAGATGCCTTTATGAGTTTTACACACTTTATGGATGTGATGAGTGTGCAGCACGCTTGTATGAGTTTACACACTTTATGGGATTTGATGATGATATTCACACCTTGTATGAGTTACACACTTTAGGATGTTTGATGGAAGATTCACACCTTGTATGAGTTTAAACACTTTATGGATGTTGATTGAATCACACTTGTATGATTTACACACTTTATGGATTAGTGAGAATTCAGCACCTTGTATGAGTTTACACACTTTATGGATTGATGATGAGTATTCCACCTTGTATGAGTTTTGACTACATTATGGATGTCCTGATAATTCACACCTTGTATGAGTTTACACACTTTATGGAGATGTTGATGACGATCACACCTATATGAGTTTATCATCACTTTAGGATTGTTGATGAATTCACACATTGTATGAGTTTACAAGCTTGAGGGGAATGATTGATGAATTCAAAACCTTGTATAGTTTACACAACTTTATGGATAGATTATGTTGATGATATTCACACTTGGATGATTTACACCTTTTATGGATGTTGATGAATTCACACCTGTATGAGTTTTTACACACTTTATGGATGTTGTATGGAATCACATACACTTGTATGAGTTTTACACACTTTATGGATGTTGATGAAAGTCACACCGTGTATGGAGTATCACACTTTATGGATGTTGATGATTCAACCTTGTGATGAGAGTTTCACACACGTTCAGGTGCTATGTGCTTATGATGAATTTCAGGAGCCATGTAGACACACACTTACCCACATACACACACACGTACACACACACACACATACAGACACACGCACACACACTTACACACATTAACACGTACAGACACATACAGACATACACATGTACAGACACACACACATACATACAGATGCACATTTACATATACACGCATATACACACATACATACATACGCACGCACACTTACCCACACCGCTGCTACAGGCGAAGGTGCAGGCGCTGCTTCCTTCATTGTTACAGAATGCATATGACTGATGGCTGACACATACTGAATACACTTAACCATAATCCATAAACGCCCTGAACTACATACTCTGAATGGGGGGCTAACTTATCCATGCCGCTGCCACTTGAAATTGGTTACATAGCCTAACTTATCCATAGGCTAACTTATACATAGCCTAACTCATACACACACACACTCACCCACACCGCTTCCACAGGAGGAGGTGAAGCCGTGAAGGCGCGGCTGCCTCCCTTGTTTCAGATGTCTGACACAAACGTAAAACACTAAACCCTACACTATAAACGCCCTGAACACCCAAAACTGAGGTGGGGGCTAACTGAACACACACACATACATACACACACATACACACACATACATACACACACACACATACATACACACACATACACACACATACAGCACACACACAACACTACACACATACATCACATACATACACACACTACACACACATACACACAGCATACACACACATACTACACACACATAAATACAAAACACACACATACATACACACACACATACACACACATAACCAACACATACATACAACACACATACACACACATACAATCACCACACACACACATACACACACACATACACACACAAAATACATACACACACACATACACACACATACCACACAGCACACAAACACACACATACTACACACAAATACATACACCAACATACACAACATAAACAAACACATAACACATACACAAACACATACACACACATACAACACACCATACGCACACCACACGTGCAGACACATACACACACATACACACACGCATAACGCACACACACATACGCACACACACATGCAGACACATACACACACATACACACATTAACACATAGACACATACACACACGCGTACACACACACACTTACCCGCACACGTACATACACACACACACATACACACACATACACACACATACACACACATACACGTACACACACACACGCACACACATACACACACGCACACACATACACACACATACACACGTACATACACATATAAACACACATATACATACACACACATATACACACACGTACATACATAAACACACACACTTACCCACACCGCTGCCACAGGCGTAGGTGAAGGCGCTGCTGCTTCCTTCGTTACAGAAAACATACTGATGACTGACACAACATGAAAACACCTAACCCTACACCATAAATGCCCTGAACTGAATACTCCCTAAACTGAATAGGGGGCTAACTTATCCACGCCGCTTCCACAGGCAAAGGTGAAGGGGTGGCTGCCTCCCTTGTCACAGATGTCTGACAAAAACTGAAAACACTACACCCTACATCATAAACGCCCTGAACTCCCTACACTGAAATGGGGGGCTAACTTATCCATGCCGCTGCCACTTGTACTTGGTTACATAGCCTAACTTATCCATAGGCTAACTTATACATAGCCTAACTCATACACACACACACTCACCCACACCGCTTCCACAGGCGGAGGTGAAGGCGCGGCTGCCTCCCTTGTTACAGATATCTAACACAAACGTAAAACACTAAACCCTACACCATAAACACCCTGAACACCCAAAACTGAGGTGGGGGCTAACTTAAGACACACACATACATACACACACACATATGCATACACATATACATACACACACACATATGCATACACATATACATACACACACTTACCCACACCACTGCCACAGGCGGAGGTGAAGGCGCTGCTGCCTCCCTTGTTACAGATGACTGACACAAATTTGAAGTCACTGTACAAGAAGCTGGCAACCTCGCAGATGTTTGGGGACCAAGAGAGTGAGTTGGATTGTGTGTGCGTGCGTGTATGTGTGCATGTGATTGTGTTTGTGCATGTGTGTGTTTGTGTGTGTGGGTAGGTGTGTGTGCGGAGGTGAAAGCGCTGCTGCATCCCTTGTTATAGATGACGTGCACAAATTTGAAGTCACTGTACAAGAAGCTGGCAACCTCGCAGATGTTTGATGACCAAGAGAGTGAGTCCGCTTGTGTGTGCGTGTGTGTAGGTGTGTGTGTATGTGTGATTGTGTATGTGTTGTTGTGGGTGGGTGGGTGGATGGGTGTATATGTGTGTATGTATGTGGGTGTTTGTATGTGTGTGGGTGAGTGGGTGGGTGGGTGGGTGTGTGGAGGTGAATGCGCTGCTGCCTCCCTTGTTACAGATGACTGGCGCAAAGTTGAAGTCGCTGTACAAGAAGCCGGCAACCTCACAGATGTTTGGTGACCAAGAGAGTGAGTTGGATTGTGTGTGTATGTATGTATGTATATGTGCATGTGGGTTTGTTTGCATGGGTTTGTTTGTGTGTGTGTGCAGAGGTGAAGGCGCTGCTGCCTCACTTATTGGGGACCAAGAGAGTGAGTTGGATTGTGTGTGCGTGTGTGTATGTGTGCATGTGATTGTGTTTGTGCATGTGTGTGTGTTTGTGTGTGTGCAGAGGTGAAAGCGCTGCTGCCTCCCTTGTTACAGATAACATGCACAAAATTGAAGTCGCTGTACAAGATGCTGACAACCTCACAGATGTTTGGGGATCAAGAGAGTGAGTTGGCTTGACTTGGGTGGAGGTGCAGTGTGTGTGTGTGTGTGTGCATGTGGTTGTGTTTTTGTGTGTGTGTGCATGCATGTGTGAGTGAGTGTGTGTGTGTGTGTGTGCATGTTGGTGTGTGTGTATGTGTGTGTGTGTGTGTGAGTGAGTGAGTGTGTCTGTGCATGTATGTGTGAGTGTATGGTATGTATGTGTGAGAGTGGGTTGGTGGGGTGCAGGGGTGTGTGTGCAGGGGGTGTGGGGGGGGAGTGTGGCCGTGGCGGGGAGTAGGGAGTGGGGTGAGTAAGTATAAAGGCAGGACCAAGAGAGTGAGTTGGCTTGACTTGGTGGAGGTGCAGGGGTGTGCAGAGGGGGGGGGTGGGGGGGGTGGGAAGATAAGTATAGCAGGACCAAGAGAGTGAGTTGGCTTGACTTGGTGGAGGTGCAGGGTGTGTGCAGAGGGGTGGGTGGGGGGGTGGGGGGAAGGGGGGGAATAAGATAGGCAGAAGAGAGGACCAGAGAGAGTTGGCTTGAATTGGGGGATTGGAGTGAAGGGGGTGTCTATGCAGAGGGGGTGGTGGGGGGGGGGGGGGGGGGGGGGTGGGGTGGGTGGGGGGGGGGGGATTAAGTAAGGCAGGACCAGGAGAGTGAGGTTGTGTAAGTTGAGTGGAGAGTGGTGCGGGGTGGTGGTTGCAGAACGGGGGGGGGGGGGGGGGGGGGGGGGGGGGGGGGGGGGGGGGGAGGGGGGGGGGGGGGGGGCTAAGGCTAAGCTAGCCCGCAGGGACCAAGAGAGTGTGTCTCGGCTGTGAATTGTGGAGTGCAGGGGGGTGAGGGGGGGGGGGGGGGGGGGGGGGGGGTAAGTATCGGCGGACAGGAGAGTGAGTTGGGGTATGAAGGTGGGTAGGGTGTATGTGTGGGTGTGGGTGTGGTGGTGGTGGTGGTGATGGTTTTTGATGGGGGGGGGGGGGTGGGGGGGGGGGGGGGGGCCCGGGTGGGGGTATAGGCATAAGATAAGCTGCGGACCCGCACATTTTGTGGACAAACGAGAGTGGGTCGGGGTGAAGGTGGTAGGGTTGTTGTGGGGGGGGGGGGGGGGGGGGGGGGAGGTAGGGAGTGGCTTAGGGGGGGTGAGGTAGGGGGTGTGTGTATGAGGGTGGGGGGGGGGCGAGTGGTGGGGGGGGTGAAGGCGGGGGGGGGGGGTAGGGGGGGGAGTGTGTGTGTGTGTGGGGGTGGGGGGCGGGGGGAGGGGGGGTGGGAAGTGGGGGGGGGAGGAGTGGGGGGGGCGATTTTGGTGTTGAAGTCGGGGAATGGTTTAGGGGGGTTGATTGTGTGTGGTGTTTGTGGGGGGGGGGGGGGGCGGGTTGTGTTGTTTGGGGAGGGTAAAGGTTGCAGGGCGTAAGTAGTAGGGGGGGGGAGTGTGGGTTGTGTTGGTAGAGTGTGGAGGGGAGAGGGAGTGGAGCGGAGCTAGAAGGAGTGGGTGGGGGGAGGGTGAAGGTTTGGGGGGGGGGTGGGGGCGGGGGTGAGGTTTGTGTTTGTTGTGTGGTGGTGAGTGGGAAAAGGAAAGGAGGAAGCGAGTGTGGGCGGCGGGGGTGGGTCGTGAAGCGTCGAGGGGGGGGGAGTTTGGGGGAGAGTAGGGAGGGGGGCGAGGGAGGTAGTAAGTGTTGGTGGTCGATGGGGGGATGGGGTGAGAGAAGGGAGGGTCGCAATATCCCCTTTCGATTAATAAAGGGAAAGATAAAAAAAAAAACAAAGAACTGACACACTAAAAAAAAAAAAAAAAAAAAAAACAAAAAGAAAAAAAAAACCAAAAAAAAAAAAAAATAGAAATGAAACCAAAGGAAGGTCAGAAGGAAAAGAAAAATAGAAAAAAGAAGAGAAAAAGAGAAAAGGAGAAAAAAAGAAAACAGGAAAAAGAAGAAAGGGAAAAGGAGGAAAGAAAAAAGGTGTGGCGAAAACAAGGCAGAAAAAAGGAGAATAAAGGCGCAAAGGGGAAGAAAAGAGAAAAAAAGAAAAAAAGAAGAAAAAGAGAGAAAAAAGAAAAAAGGAAGAAAAGAGGAAAAATGCCAAAAGGCTGAAAGCGAACAAAGTCAGAAAAAAGGGACAAGTAAAAAAAACAACCAAAGACGAACCAAGAAAAGGGAACACGACAAAGCGGAAAACAGAAAGCGACCAAAAGCAAAAGAGGGAGAAAAAGCAAACGCAGCACACAGGCGAAAAAGAAAGAGCAACAACGGGACAAAGAGAAGCAGAGCAGAAAGAAAAAAGACAAAGAGAAAAGAAGCAGCAGAACAAAGAGACCCACGATCAAAGCACATCTCATAAGTCCCACCCTCCCTCTAAATCCCCGCTGTGTTCCACCCACCACCCTGC
>JACBWV010000323.1:552760-567760 GCA_013435795.1 Chlamydomonas sp. ICE-L
CAGGTCTGTCCTTGGGCTACCACCAAAAAAGTCGCTACTGTCAAATAATAACTGAGTTGCTTCCCCTGGGAGGCTCTGGTAGCTTCTGAAGATATACTCCTGTGGGATGGAGGGATGGTGGTGGGGACTAGAAAAGATGGCAAAATCTGATAGCTCTCGCAAGGTTGAGCACTTCTTATGCTGATCTCTTGCGGGGCTTTAGATTAAAACCGGCAGAGATCAGGTTACATGTGAATTGGCGGTGCACGGGCTACTCCGGGTTTCGCCCTGGGGTTCTAGGGTATTCGGAATTTGATCGAGACTGTTCGAATCTGAGCCGCGCTCCTGAATACTTCATTTCTCACACTACGGTGTGGGAAATACGGCGTAGCACAAACAGGTTTGTTGAATTCAGCAGCAGTACGCAAACAGGTTTGTTGAAATCAGCAGCAGTACACAAACAGGTCTGTTGAAGTCAGAGGACGCCGCTCCTTGCGAGTAGGAATAAGTACGGTTCACAAACAGGTTTGTTGAAGTCAGCAGCAGTGCACAAACAGGTTTGTTGAATTCAGCAGCAGTACACAAACAGGTTTGTTGAAGTCAGCAGCAGTACACAAACAGGTCTGTTGAAGTCAGAGAACGCCGCTCCTTGCGAGTAGGAATAAGTACGGTACACAAACAGGTTTGTTGAAGTCGGCAGGAGTACACAAACAGGTCTGTTGAAGTCAGAGGACGCCGCTCCTTGCGACCTTGCGAGTAGGAATAAGTACGGTACACAAACAGGTTTGTTGAAGTCAGCATTCACGAAATTCCCACTGTAGCACGAACTCAGGCCTCGTTTCTTTAGTGTGAGCTCTTGCTTGTGGCTTCTGGTGTGCGTCTGTGCAAGCAGGGCTCTGTGTTGGCTGCAGAAACTATCAGATGCTTATAGCCAACAGGTCTGACCTGTGCGGTGGATTCTCTAGCCCCTGTTATGTGTGCCTGCTTGCTGAGTCTTGCTAGGTTGGTTTCTGGACTCTCTGTTTTTAGTCTGGACCAGGGTACTACTTCTTGCCAAATTGGTCAGTGCTTAAAGCGCACAAACGGCAAATTGGTCAGCGCTTTTTAGTGCAAAAAGCGCAAAAACTGCGCGCTGCGCCCACAGGGAGGTGGAAAAACTGCGCGAAACGCGCAGAGGGGTTCAAAAAGGCAGCGTGGCACCGCGCGCTTAGTAGTACCCTGGTCTGGACTCCACCTCTACTTCATGGGGTGTCTAACTGTCCATGGTTGTCATGGTGCCTCAAAACACTCATGCTCACTGTTATAAAATCGGATGGTAGGCAGGCTGTGCTGCTGTCCTGTCTCGGGCTCTCGGCAATGATTTGCTGAGTTGATGTAACGAAGCCTCTCTCTTTATTTGTGTTCGTTTTTTTCCGGCCCTCCTCTCTTGTGGTTGTTGGGCTTGGTGCTCTGAATTGCCCGCCTCGGCATCCTTCCTATTTTCGTTATTCTTTCCACCTCTAGTTTCCTTGCTTTTTTAAACCGTTCCTATAGGTTCCTAGTTTGAATCCAAGTTTGTGGGGGTGCCTCAAAAACCCTCATGCTTTCTGTCACACAATTTGATGGTAGGCAGGCCGTGCTGGCGTGCTGCTGTCCTGTCTCAGCAGTGATTTGCTGGGTTCATGTAACGACAAACGAACCCTCTCTCTCTGATTGAAAAATCAGGGCACTGAGGCGGTACTTGGCAGGACATCGGCGAACTGCCCGATAGAGCAGTGTAGTCGAGGGCTGCCTGGGTACCTTCAGAAGAACAAATGGGCTGAGCGGAAAGCTATCGACCTTGCGGGACGCCACGTGACGCAAGATCGCCGCCCACGCACGTCTGAATCGGCGGCCAGGGTGGTAGCAGAGGGCTGGGTTGTAGCACCAACCGACCAACCGACCCACCAACCGGATATTCCTGGGGGACACCAACACAACTAATTTCAGTGACAGCTGGCCGGGCATATATGTGCATGCGCGAACGTACGGCTCAGGCGACCTATGCAGGCCTCCTGCCGCCATTCTGATTATCTGACGGAAACGAAGCTGTCAACAGCCCATCCCAACAACCGAGCGTCCGCCAAGCTGTCATTGTGTCTTAAGCTTTGGCGACCCTTCAGCGCTTCATTAATCGTTCCATTTTTATCCCGAACGAACTTGCACATAGAGCCACTGTGGTGGATAACGATCCTCCCACTGAGTTGCCACGCGGTGGTGACGACTTTCCGACAGATGACGAACGACTTCTGTAGGCAGTTGAAACCGAGCGAATTGACCCACTGATCAGTGTCTGATCAGCTACTCGGGAATACCTAAAACGAGGGTTCCATTAGGGTCTAGACGCGCTGGGAGCGGGAAGGGAGTCTTAAGCCGTGCTTCTGACTCTTAGGGCCGTCTAAACTCCTCATTTCTTAGGCTTCCAGTTACAAGACACTCCGTGTTACAAGGTATTCGTCTACCACAGCCACACGCCCGCTATTTATCCCAAGCCCCACCTCGCACCCCGCCCCGCCCCCCTGCCGTGCATACCCACTGCTTTGCGTGCTCTGTTACCGGCCGTGTAGCTTCACAGATTCACGCCCCCCCCCGCCCCCTCGGCTACCTTCGGCTATTGCATCCACAGCACAACACAGCAATACCATTCTGTCCGTCTTTCTCGCCCGCGGCCCGCGCCGTTCTCCAGACTCGCATCGTCCCATCGTCCCTGGACGTCCGCTAATCGCCATGTTGCGCACACTTACTCTCACGCTCGCTCTGCTGGTGCTATCTCTGGGCTCTTTCCACGCAGCCGTATCAGGTAAGAACGGCAGGGTTGCAGGCAGGTGGGCAGGCGATGGGCTGGCAGGCAGATGGATCCACGAAGCGGATGAGATTGCATAGATGGGCACGCATGGATGCACGAAGTGCGAAAGCGGATAGGAATCGTATTGATGTGCGAAGCGGCTGGGATCGCATAGTTGGGCACGCATGGATGCAAGAAGCGGAGGGGACGGCATAGATGGGCACGCATGGATGCACGAAGCGGATGGGACGGCCTAGATGGGCATGCACGGATGCATGGATGCACGAAGCGAATGGGATCGCATAAATGGGCACGTATGGATGCATGGATGCACGGAGCGAATGGGATCGCATAAATTGGCACGCATGGATGCATGGATGCACGAAGCGGCTGGGACGGCACAGATGGGCACGCATGGATGCACGAAGCGGATGGGACGGCATAGATGGGCATGCACGGATGCATGGATGCTCGAAGCGAATGGGATCGTATAAATGGGATCGTATAAATGGGCACGCATGGATGCATGGATGCACGAAGCGAATGGGATCACATAAATGGGCACGCATGGATGCATGAATGCACGAAGCGGCTGGACGGCACAGATGGGCACGCATGGATGCACGAAGCGGACGGGATCGCTTACACGAGCACGCATGGATACACGAGGCGAATGGGGTCGCACAAATGGGCACGCATGGATGCACGAAGCGGATGGGACGGCACATATGGGTAGACATGGATGCACGAAGCGAATGGGATCGCATAAATGGGCACGCATGGATGCACGAAGCGGCTGGGGTCGCATATATGGGTACGCATGGTTACACGACGCGAATGGGATCGCATAAGTGGGCACGCATGGATGCACGAAGCGGATGGGACGGCATAGATGTGCAGGCATAGATGCATGGATGTATGGATATATGGATGCATGGATGCATGGATGCATGGATGCATGGATGCATGGATGCATGGATACATGGATGCATGGATGCACGCATTGAGCAGATGGAGTATATGAGCCTCTTGCCACGCACCAGGCTCAAGTGCGCCTGTGGGCGGGCCTGGGTGCATGGAACGCTTGTACGGACATGTGGACCTCGCTCACGGTGTTCTGGTACGCTGATAGGCTCACTTATGATTCCCAATTTCCGATGTGCCTCGCGACTTTGTTCCCACGCTTCGACCCAAGATCCTGGATGGCATTCAGCTGCGATCTTACAATCTTGCATTGGATTGCACGCTACAGAAGGTATACAGCAACTTGCCGCTATGCAGTTGCTGGACACAATGATTCAACTGCTTGCATGCGACGCGTTGGTTGGCGTGGTTTCTGTGAGCTGGCGTACCACGTGACGTGGTTTCGGACCACCTACTCTCACCGCGCCCGACAGGGGGCTGCACAGGCTACTAGCCAAACCTAGACTATCTAATTCTCGGGATAGTTGTTGTCTGTGGCGTGTGCATCCTCTGTATCACATATCCGTTAGGTTATTGCCGTTGTTAGGCGTAGTCATGCCACGGGTCGACATGAACATTCTGGCAGTCTGGCCGTAGTCCGTCCTGCTAGTGGTACAGCAATGGTCGAGCTGGACACGACAAGGTCGTATACTTCTCTTTCCAAGACTAACGGTCTTGGATCGATACCTTTTCTTCTAAGCTACGAGCAACAGCTTCTAGGCAGCTCCCCTGACTGGCTGTTGAGCCATGCCAAAGGTGACCTAGTGCACCTTGACGCAGACACAATTAGCTGCCCAGAACTGCTGACATATTGGGGTTTATTGGGTTTAGCTAAGTAGCTGGCTCAAGGGGCTTCCTAGCTTTCGTGTTCATGCATGCACGCATCCATCCATCCTTTTGTTTGGTGTTCATTCATGCACGCATCTATCCATCCTTTTGTTTGGTATTCATTCATGCATGCATCCATCCATTTGTTTGGTGTTCATTCATGCATGCATCCATCCATTTGTTTGGTTTTCATTCATGCATGCATCCATCCATTTGTTTGGTTTTCATTCATGCATGCATCCATCCATTTGTTTGGTGTTCATTCATGCATGCATCCATCCATTTGTTTGGTGTTCATTCATGCATGCATCCATCCATCCATGTGTTTGTTCATTCATTCATGCATGCATTTTCTCATCCATTTGTTCATCCCTCTATCCCTCCATCAAACCATCCAAGTACTTTTTTTAGGGGGGGGGGGGGGGGGGGGGCGGAGCCTCCCCTTCTGGGGGGCGGGAGCCCCCATGTTTACCCATTTGTCCATCCGACCGGAAAAAAAAGAAAAAAATATTGAAGCCCAATACGTCACCCAACAGTCTTGTAACTAACTCACTTCCGTTGCCACCTGTCGCTCCCTCGCGATCACTCCCCGCCATTTTTAGCGTCGCAGGCGACGCTGCATAGAACTTGTTATATGTTTGTTTGTTTGTTTGTTTGCTTGAAAAACTAACATATTCTGCTTGACGTATCATTTGATCATCCCTATATCCCTCAATTTAACCATCCAAGTCCTTCTTTTCTTTTCTTTGTTTGTTAGTTAGTTTGCTTGCAAAACTAACATATCCTGCTTGACGTATCATTTGATCATCCCTATATCCCTCGATTTAACCATCCAAGTCCTTTTTTTCTTTTCTTTGTTTGTTAATTTGTTTGTTTGCAAAACTTACATATCCTGCTTGACGTATCATTTATATTTGTGTTTGCCAAATCTACTCAGGATACGCAATCAAGCATCTTCCCAAGTACTCAGATGACAGGTAGGCTCACTATATATTGTCTTGCCTTCTTGTCTTGTCTTGTCTTGTCTTGTCTTGCCTTCTTGTCTTGTCTTGTCTTGTCTTGTCTTGTCTTGTCTTGTCTTGTCTTGTCTTGTCTTGTCATTGTCTTGTCTTGTCTGTCTTGTCTTGTCTTGTCTGTATGTCTTGTCTTGTCTTGTCTGTCTTGTCTTGTCTTGTCTTGTCTTGTCTTGTACTTGTCTTGTCTTGTCTTGTGTCTTGTCTTGTGCTTGTCTTGTCTTGTCTTGTCTTGTCTGGTCTTGTCTTGTCTTGTCTTGTCTTGTCTTGTCTTGTATTGTCTTTGTCTTGTCTGTATTGTCTGTCTTGTCTTGTCTTGTCTTGTCTTGTTCTGGTATTGTGTCTTTGTCTTGTCTTGTCTTGTCTTGTCTTGTCTTGTCTTGTCTTGTATTGTCTGTCTTGTTTGTGCGTTTGCTTGTCTTGTATTGTATTGTCGTGTCTTGTCTTGTTTGCCTTGACCTTGCTTGCCGGCTTGCCTGCCTTGCTTGACTTGCCTTGCCTTGCCTGCCTTTTGCTTGCCTTGCCTTGCCTTGCTTGCTGGCATTGCATGCCTTGCCTTGACCGCCGTGGCTGGCTTGGACTTGCTGGCTTGGCTGGCTGGCTGGCTTGGCTACCACCTACCACCTACCACACTACCAACCGACCATGACCACCTCATTCGCACCACCCACACACACTCCACCTCTCACCTCGCACCTCCCATTCTTCACCTCTCACCTCCCCCCACCACTCCCACCCCTACTTTTATTTTAGAGCCACGCCCCTCCAAAAAGATAGAAAGTTGCATTGACTGCAGATGAGACAGGAATTACAAAAAGAATCTGCAACACAACGTTTAATACCGACACTTTCTGTCTTCCACCTCCCACCTTGGCAGTAAGTTTATCATACGAGGCAAAAAGAGGACCACCTCCCCCCCCCCCCCTACCACCTACCACCTACCACCTACCACCGGCCACCGAACCCCACCGACAAACCGACCCCGACCACCGACCACCGACCACCGGCGCACCGACACCGACCACGTCGACCACGACCACGCGACCACCGCCACCGAGCACCAACCCCGAGCCACCGACCTACCGACCACCAAACCACGAGACCACCAACAACCAACCACCGACAGACCAACGACCACCGAAAGCCGACCAAGACCACCGACAACCAAACCACAGACCCAACGAACAACGACCACCGCCACCGAAACGAGCCAACGACCACCAACCACCGACACGACACGGACAACCGACACCGACGCCCGACCAACCGACCACCAACCACCAACCACGGACCACGACACCGACCACCAACAACAACACCACCCGACCACCGACCACCGAGCACCAAACCAAAGCAACCCACCGGAACACGACCACCGACAGACCACCTAACCAACCGACACCGCCCACGACACGACGCAGGGCGTACCACTTCCACCCACCACCACACAACCCCATACAACTAACACCGACCACCTAACACCTACCACCGACCACGACCACCTACCACCAACCAACTACCACAGCCACCAACACCAACCACCCGACCACCAACCACCGACCACACCGACACCGACCACGACCACCAAACTACCGACCACCAAGCCACCAAACCACCAACCACAAACACCAACCACCAACCACCGACACGACCACAGACACCAACAACTAACCACCAGACCCACCAACCACCACCCCCAACCACCGACAACAAAAAACGACCACAAACCACCGACAACCGACCACCCGACCACAGAACCGACCAACGACACTCAAGCCAGACGACAACCGACCACCGACCACCAACCACCGAGCACCGAACCGACCACCAACGCACAGCAACCGACCACCGACCCCCGACCAAAGACCGCCGTGACCACAGAGACCGACCACCGACCACCGACCGCGACAACCGACCCACCGACCACCCTACACCGACCACCAACCAACGACGCACAAACACGACCACCGACCACCGACCGCCTACCACATACCACCTACACCAGCCACCAACCACCAACACCTCCACGAACACAACCGGCCTACCACTAAACCGACCACCGACCACTAAACCACCGACACCTACCACCCTACCAACGACCACCAACGCCTACTACCGACCAACCGACACCCTACCCACCAACCACCTACATCAGCCACAAAACCACAACACCAACACCTACCGCCACCACATACACGACTACCTACCACCTACCACCTACACCGACGACCGAACACCTACCACGCACCACCGACATCTCCCACCTAACCACCTACAACCTGACCACCAACCACCACCAACACACACAACCACAACCACTGCCAAAGACCACCATTCCCCTACCACCTACCACTACCACATTTACCGCCCCCGATGAGTGAGGCCTATTCTCAAACAAAGCAAAAGGAGGCCACCTTCCCACTCCCACCTCCCACTGCACCTACACCTGCCACCTACCACCTACCCCCTACCACCTACCACCTACCACCTACCACCTCTTACCTACCCCCTATGCAGTGAGCCTCTTCTCAAGGAAGGCAATCAGAGATCTGAGTCATGGATCAAGATCGATGCCCCGGGTAGAATCGCACAGATTCACATAGAGTCGCAGAGAAGCACACCCATGGCACTTGTAAGTGAAGGCAAGGCAGCTGCCCACACAGAGTCGCAGAGAAGTACACCCATGGCACTCGTAAGTGAAGGCAAGGCAGCTGCCACCCAGCGCGCAGAAGAAGTAAACCATGGCACTCGTAAGTGAAGGCAAGGCAGCTGCCCACACAGAGTCGCAGAGAAGTACACCCATGGCACTCGTAAGTGAAGGCAAGGCAGCTGCCCACACAGAGTCACATAGAGTCGCACCCATTGCCGTCGTAAGTGGGGGCAAAGCAGCTACTCACACAGACTCATCACATAGAGTCGCACCCATTGCAGTCGCAAGCGAGATCAAGGCAGCTGATCGGAACCTTCTCTGGCATTTCTCAAGCCTGGGTAAGAAACCCCCTCCACACGCTCCTTATGGTCAGACCTCCCCCCACAGTTCTCCTCCATCCAGTCCCAGGTATGTGCCTCTCTGTCCTCCGCCCACAAACCAAAACAACACAGCCCAACACAGCCCAACACAAAACAACACAAAACAACACAAAACAGCACAAAACAGCAATGGGGGGGGGCTCGGAAGGCCTCAGCCACCAAGGGGCCAGGGGAGGGCCGGCGGGGCCAACAACAACCACAACAAAAAACAACAAACAACAAGCAATCAACAACAACAAAAAAACAAACAAAAACAACATACAACAACAACAACAAACAACAACAACAACAACCAACAACAATAACGACAACAACAAGACCGGACTCCACAAAACAGAACATACAAAAACCCAAGCACGACGACATACAACAACAACAACAACAATCCAACAACAACAAAACAACAACAACAACACAAGAACAACCACAACAGCGAAAGAGACAACAAACAACAGGGACAACAACAACACAACAACCCAACAACAAACCAACAAGCAACAACTAACAACAACAACAACCAACAACCACAAACAACAACAACAAACAAACAGCAACCAACAAACAACAACAACATAAACACAACCTACAAAAACCAACAACCAACAACAACAACAACAACAACAACAACAACAACAGACAACACAACAACTAACAACAAACAACAACAACAACAACAACAACAACAACCACAACAACATCAACAAACAAACAAACAGCACAGCAAACAGCAACAGCAACAGCAACAGAACAGCAACAGCAACAGAACAGCAACAGCAACAGCAACAGCAACAGCAACAGCACAGCAAACAGCAACAGCAACAGCAACAGCAACAGCAACAGCAACAGCAACAGCAACAGCAACAGCAACAGCAACAGCAACAGCAACAGCAACAGCAACAGCAACAGCAACAGCAACAGCAACAGCACCGAACGGCAACGCAAACAGCACAACAGCAACAGCAACGACAAACAGCTAACTAGCAACAGCAACAGCAACAGCAACCAGCAACAGCAACAGCAACAGCAACAGCAACAGCAACAGCAACAGCAACAGCAACAGCAACAGCAACAGCAACAGCAACAGCAACAGCACAGCAACAGCAACAGAAACAGCAAAAGCACCAGCAACAGGCAACAGCAAACAGCAACAGCAACAGCAACCGCAACAGAAGCAACATTCAACAGCAACAGCAACAGCAACAGCAACAGCAACAGCAACAAACAACAACACAACAACAACAACACAGCAACAGCAACAACAACAACAAACAAAAACAACAACAGCAAACAGCACCAGACAGCAACAGCAACAGGCAACAAGCAATACACAAAAAGCAGCACAACAACAACAAAAGAAAAGCAACAACAACAACAACATCAACAACAACAACAAACACAACAACGACACCAGCAAACCGCAACAGCAACAGGCAACGCAACAGCAACAGCAACAGCAAACAGCAACAGCAACAGCACCGCAACAGCAACGCAACAGCAACAGCAAACAATTGGAATGGCTGTCAGCAACGCAACAGCAAACAGCAACAGCAACAGCAACAGCAACAGGCCACCGAACAGCAACAGCACAGCCACAGCAACAGCAACGCACAGCAACAGCAACAGCAACAGCACAGCAACGCAACAGCAACCGCACAGCAACAGGCAAACAGAAACAGCAACAGCAACAAGCAACAAAGCAACAGCAACAGCAACAGCAACAGCAACAGCAACAGCAACAGCAACAGCAACAGCAACAGCAACAGCAACAGCAACAGCAACAGCAACAGCAACAGCAACAGCAACAGCAACAGCAACAGCAACAGCAACAGCAACAGCAACAGCAACAGCAACAGCAACAGCAACAGCAACAGCAACAGCAACAGCAACAGCAACAGCAACAGCAACAGCAACAGCAACAGCAACAGCAACAGCAACAGCAACAGCAACAGCAACAGCCACAGCAACAGCAACAGCAACAGCAACAGCAACAGCACAGCAACAGCAACAGCAACAGCACAGCACCAGAACAGCAACAGCACAGGCAACGCAACGCAACGCAACAGCAACCGCAACCAGCAAAACGCAAACAGCCACAGCAAACGCCACAGCAAAGCAAAAGCCAAAAGCAACAGCAACAACAACAACAACAACAACAACAACAACAACAGCAACAGCAACAACAACAACAACAACAACAGCAACAGCAACAGCAACAGCAACAGCAACAGCAACATTGCGTTGCCCTTTCTGCAGGATTCTAGGGTCACCTTCTCTCCCTTCCATCCCAACCACCCCAACCTCCCCAACCCATTCTGCTGGATTCCAAGGTCACCTGATCCCCATCCCAACCATCCCAACCACCTCAACTACCCCAACCCATTCTGCAGGATTCCGAAGTCACCATCTCTTCCTTCCAACCACCCCAACCACCCCAACCCATTCTGCAGGATCCCAAGGTCACCTTCCCTCCCTTCCAACCACCCCAATTGAAATTGAAATTGAAATTGTATTTGAGTAATGCGCCACTCTCAGGACGTGAAGTTAAGGACACCACTGCGTAAGCCGGAGGTAGCAGTAGTCACCATAACCACCCCAACCACCCCAAACCATTATGCAGGATCCCAAGGTCACCTTCTCTCCCTTCCAACCACTCCAACCACCCCAAACCATTATGCAGGATTTCAAGTTCACCTTCCCTCCCTTCCATCCCTCCAATGTCACCAGCTCTCCCTCCCAACCACCCCAACCACCCCAACCCATTGTGCAGGATTTCAAGGTCACCTTCTTCCCCTTCCAACCACCCCCAACCATCCTAACCAACCCAGCAACCCCAACCCATTCTGCAGGATTTCAAGTTCACCTTCTCTCCCTTCCATCCCTCCAAAGTCGCCAGCTCTTCCCCCCAGCCCTCCCCCAGGGAATCCCCCGCGCTCTCCCTTCCCTCCCCAATCTCCCCGCTCTCCCTCCTACACCACCTGGAGCAACAGCAACAGCAACAGCAAAAGCAGGTGGGATCTTATCTTCTTGTGTAGGGGAGGGGAGGGGAGGGGGAGGGGGAGGGGAATTGGGATGTGAGAGGTGGGAGGGCAGGGGAGGGGAGGGGGGGAGGGGGGAGAGGGTGCTAGGTGGGAGGTGGGAGGGCAGGGAGGGCAGGGGACGGGAGGGGGAGGGGGAGGGGGAGGTGGGAGGTGGAAGGTGGGAGGTGGGAGGTGGGAGGGAAGGGGAGGGGAGGGGAGGGGAGGGGAGGGGAAGGGAGGGGAGGGGAGGAGAGGAGAGGGGAGTATATGACCAGCAGCATGTGGCCAGCAGCATGTGACCAGCAGCATGTGATTAGCAGGATGTGATTAGCAGTATATGACAATGAGAGGTCGCATCAACAGAATCACTCCAGGATTCACTCATTTGTTTTTAGGCCAGCGTTTCACTGCTCACCGTGATAAGTCGGCCTGCTCTTCCTACTACACCAGCTGGAGCAACAGCAGGTGCGATTCTTATCTTGTTGTGTAGGGGAGGGGGGGGGAGGGAGGCAAGGGGGGGAGGGGAAGTGGGAGGTGGGAGGGCAGGGGAGGGGATTGGAGGGAGGATATGCCCAACCACCACCACCACCAACAACAACAACCACCCCAACCACCCAACCCATATTGTAGGTCCCCCCCCTCCACAAAGAAGCCTCACACAGCCAATCATTGATCGAGCCCAACCAACCCAAGCACCCCAATAACCCCCGCCACCCCAACCAACCCAACCAATATTGCAGGTCTCCCCCCCCTCCACGAAGAGGCTACGCCCAGTCAATCATTGACGATCCTGTTCTTGATGTCACCGGAGACACCGGCGGAATGATCTCTGCCCTTACGGCAAACAGACTGGGTAGGTAACTGAAAAGTCTAGCAGGAACTTACCCACAATACAAATGTACCCCCAACCCCACCCCACGGCGGAACGGTCTCTGCACTCACGGCAAACCGCATGGGTAAGTAACTGAGCAGTCTAGCAGGAACTTCCCCCCCCTACAAATGTACCCCCCCCACACCCACCCACCCACCCACACACACACACACACACACACACACACATTCCACGAAGAGGCTACGCCCAGTCAAGCAATGACGATCCTGTTCTTGATGTCACTGGAGACACCGGCGGAACGATCTCTGCACTCACGGCAAACAGACTGGGTAGGTAACTGAAAAGTCTAGGAGGAACTTACCCACACTACATATGTACTCCCCACCCCACCCCACAGCGGAATGATCTCTGCACTCACGGCAAACCGCATGGGTAGGTAACTGAGAAGTCTAGCAGGAACCAGGGATTTGGTACCTAACTGAGCAGTCTTGCAGGAACTTACCCCCCCACACACACCACCACCACCACCACCACCACCACCACCACACACACACACACGCTCCACGAAGAGGCTACACACAGTCAATCATTGACGATCCTGTTCTTGATGTCACCGGCAACACCGGCGGAAGGATCTCTGCACTCACGGCAAACAGACTGGGTACGTAACTGAGAAGTCTAGCAGGAACTTACCCCCTTACAAATGTAGCCCCCCTCCCCCCCCCCCCCCCCCCCCCCCCCCCCCCCCCCCCCCCTACTCCCCTACCCCCTTACCCCCCTACCCCCTACCCATCAAACAAACGTCCCCTCCCTCCCCCCCTACCCTCCCTCCCCCCTACCCCCATACCCCACCCAACAAACTTACCCTCCTCCCCCCTACCTCCCAACCAAATTCAGTGTCTATACACAACAATTATCGAGAGTTACATGATGTACCGGCGCTGAGGTGGAGTAGCAAGCTGGCTACAATCCAAATAACACAAACTTACTCTCCTTCCCCCCCAACCCCCCTACCCCCCTACCCCCCCAACAAACTACCCTCCCTCCCCCCTACCTCCCAACCAAATTCAGTGTCTATGCACAACAAATATCGAGAGTTACATGATGTACCGGCGCTGAGGTGGAGTAGCAAGCTGGCTACCATCGCTCAGAAATGGTGCGTGATGGGAATGGGGCAGTGGTGGTGGGTGGTGGTGGTGGTGGTGGTGGGTGGTGGTGATGGTGGTGGTGAGTGATGGTGATGGTGATGTACTGGCACTGAGGTGGGATAGCAAGCTGGCTACCATCGCTCAGAAATGGTGCGTGATGGGAATGGGGATGGTGGTGGTGGGTGGTGGTGGTGGTGGTGGTGGTAAGTGATGGTGATGTTGTGGCACTGATGTGGGATAAAAAGCTGGCCACCACTGCTCAGAAATGGTGCATGATGGGAATGGGGCAGTGGTGGTGGGTGGTGCCGGTGGTGGTGGTGGGTGATGGTGATGTTGCGGCGATGAGGTGGGATAGAAAGCTGGCTATCATCGCTTAGAAATGGTGCGTGATGGGAATGGGGAAGGAGGTGGTGGTGGGTGGTGGTGGTGGTGATGGTGATGGTGGTGGGTGATGGTGATGGTGATGTACTGGCGCTGAGGTGGGATAGCAAACTGGCTACCATCGCTCAGAATGGTGCGTGATGGGTACGGGTATGGTGGTGGTGGTGGTGGTGGGGATGGTGATGTACCGGTGATGAGGTGGGATAGCAAGCTGGCTACCATTGCTCAGAAATGGTGCGTGTGGGAATAGTGATGGTGGTGGTGGTGGTGGGTGATGGGAATGGGGATGGTGGTGGTGGTGGTGGTGGTGGTGGTGGTGGTGGTGGTGGGTGATGGGAATGGGGATGGTGGTGGTGGTGGTGGTGGTGGTTGATGGTGATGGTGGAGGCGGTGATGGTGGTGGTGGTGAGGTGGGATAACAAGCTGGCCACCACTGCTCAGAAATGGTGCGTGATGGGAATGGGGATGGTGGTGCTGGTGGTGTCGGTGGTTGATTGTGATGGTGGTGGCAGTGGTGAGTCCCTACCTCGGGCCCAACCCCCTGACACACAACTTTTCAACTTTTCCTGTCTCAGGTCTGACCGCTGTGTCTGGGAGCACGCAGGCAATCAATACTCTATTACTCTCTGACACGCTGTACATTGTGTATCATTTAGTTACAATGTTTCCTGTCTCAGGTCTGACCGCTGTGTCTGGGAGCACGCAGGCAATCAATACTCTATTACTCTCTGACACGCTGTACATTGTGTATCATTTAGTTACAATGTTTCCTGTCTCAGGTCCGACCGTTGCATCTGGGAGCACTCAGGAAATCATTACTCTCTGCCACGCTGTACATTGTGTATCATTTAGTTACAACGTTTCCTGTCTCAGGTCCGACCGTTGCGTCTGGGAGCTCTCGGGGAACCAATATACTCTCTGCCACACTCAGTGTGCCATGCTTTACGTTTTGTATCATCTAGTTGCAATGTTTTCTGCCTCAGGTCCGACCGTTGCGTCTGGGAGC
>JACBWV010000323.1:570260-627760 GCA_013435795.1 Chlamydomonas sp. ICE-L
GACAGAAACAAGCATGTCCGTGCTCTCTTCTCCTCATGCACAGATGGTGTGGGCTGACTCGAGACACATTGGATGCAACCACACCCCTTCATCAACAACAACGTCACCACCACCACCACCACCACCACCACCATCACCATCACCATCACCATCACCACCACCAAGACACCACTATGAACAACAACAGAAACAACCACCATGACCCTGCTCTCTTCTCCCCATGCTCAGATGGTGTGGGCTGACTCGAGACACATTGGATGTGGCCTCAATACCTGCCCCCATGGTGTGACTGAGTACCTTTATAAGGATGGAAAGAAGACCGGTGAAACTAAGCTGCATATGCAAGCTAACTTGCTGACCTGTAACTACGACCCACCAAGTGAGTGGATGAGCACTTAGTTTTCCGTCTGTCCGTCCATCCATCCATCCATCTGTCCGTTTGTCTGTCCATGCGTTCATCCATCCGTCCGCCCGTCCATCCGTCAATTTTTCCTTCCGTCTATCCGTCCGTCTGTCCACTCATCCCCCTATCCACCCATCCCCCTATCCCCCTATCCACCCTTCCAGCAACTGATGCTGTAAACCCTTAACCCTAAACCCCAAACCTCAAACCCTAAACCCATATGTCAACCCACCCACCCATCCATCTGTTGGCAACTGATGCTATAAACCCTAAACCCCAAAACCCTTAACCCATTCATCTGCAGGCAACTGATGCTGTAAACCCTAAACCCTAAAACCCTAAACCCATCCATCCACCCACCCACCCATCCATCTGTTGGCAACTGGTGCTGTGGACCCTAAACCCTAAACCCATCCATCTGTAGGCAACTGATGCTGTAAGCCCTAAACCCAAAACCCATCCGTCCTTCCACCCACCCATCCTTCTCAAGGTAAATGGTGTTGTGGACCTGAGCCCATCTATCCTCCCACCCACCCATCCTTATGTAGGTAACTGGTGCTGTGGACCCTAAACCCTAAACCCATCCATCTGCAGGCAACTGATGCTTTAAACCCTAAACCCATCTGTCCTCCCACCCACCCATCCTTCTTTAGGTCACTGGTACTGTGAACCCTAAACCCTAAACCCTAAACCCATCCACCCCCCCACACACATCTATCCTTCTTTAGGTGACTGGTGCTGTGGACCCTAAACCCTGAACCCATCCATCTGTAGGCAACTGGTGCTGTAAACCCTAAACCCTAAACCCATCCTTCTGTAGGTAACTGGTGCTGTAAACCCTAAACCCATCTGTTCTCCCACCCACCCATCCTTCTTTAAGTAATTGATACTGTAAACCCTAAACCCTAAACCCATCCATCTGCAAACACTACATCCTAAACCCTAAACCCACCCATCCTTCTTTAGGTAACTGGCGCTGTGGACCTGAGCCATATGCCCATCCGCCCACCCACCCATCCTTCTGTAGGTAACTGGTGTTGTGGACCCTAAACCCTAAACCCATCCATCTGTAGGAAACTGGTGCTGTGGACCCTAAACCCTAAACCCTAAACCCATCTGTAGGAAACTGGTGCTGTGGACCCTAAGCCCTAAGCCCTAAGCCCTGAGCCTTAAACCCTTAACCCTAAATCCTTAGCCCTAAGCCCTAAGCCCTAAGCCCTAAGCCTTAAACCCTAAGCCCTAAGCCCTAAGCCCTAAACCCTAAACCCTAAACCCATTCATCTGTAGGAAACTGGTGCTGTGGACCCTAAACCCTAAGCCTTAAACCCATCCTTCTGTAGGTAACTGGTGCTGTGGACCTGAGCCCTATGCCAACAACATCTTCCCCCCTAGCCAGTTCCCAGCTAAGTGCCCAAAAGGGAAGTGGTAGACCATGTGCCAGACAAGAGTAGCATCTTTGCCCCCGGTACCTCTACTACTAGCTACTAGCTACTAGCTACCAAAGGCAAGTGCTCCAATCTCAAGAACATGAGTAGCATCCCTCCTTGCCAGCTGGTACCTCTGATACTAGCTACTAGCTACTAGCTACTTGCTTCTAGCTACCAAAAGCAAGTGCTCCAATCTCATGAACATGACTAGCTTCCCTCCTGATCGGCTGGTGCCTCTACCACTAGCTACTTGCAACTAGCTACTAGCTACTAGCTACTCACGGCAAGTGCTCCAACCACAAGAACATGAGTAGCTTCCCTCCTTACCAGCTGGAACCTCTACTACTAGCTACTAGCTACTAGCTATTCACGGAAAGTGCTCCAATCTCCAGATCATGAGTAGCTTTCCTCCTCATTGGCTGGTACCTCTACTACTAGCTACTAGCTACTAGCTTCTAGCCACTCACGGCAAGTGCTCCAATTTCATGAACATGAGTAGCTTCCCTCCTTACCAGCTGGTACCTCTACTACTAGCTACTTGCTACTAGCTACTTGCTACTAGCTACTAGCTACTAGCTACTCACGGCAAGTGCTCCAATCTCATGAACATGAGTAGCTTCCCTCCTTACCAGCTGGTACCTCTACTACTAGCTACTAGCTACTTGCTACTAGCTCCTCACGGCAAGTGCTCCAATCTCAAGAACATGAAATGTCTTTTGAGCACCTGAACAAGCAGCCTACTATCTGCGTCTTGGTTGCTCAGCTACTTCTGAGTTACTTAGCTACAACTGGGTGTACAACTGCCAGTTGTCTTTTGAGCACCTGAAAAAGCAGCCAACTATCTGCGTCTTGGTTGCTCAGCTACTTCTGAGTTACTTAGCTACAACTGGGTGTACAACTGCCAGTTGTCTTTTGAGCACCTGAACAAGCAGCTTACTACCTGCATCTTGGTTGCTCAGCTACTTCTTAGTTAATCAGCTACAATGGGTGTACAGCTGTCACTTGCCTTTTGACCATCTGAACAAGCAGCCTACTACCTGCATCTTGGTAGCTCAGCTACTTCTTAGTTACTCAGCTACAATGGGTGTACAGCTGCCAGCTGTCTTTTGAGCACCTGAAAAAGCAGCGTACCATCTGCGACTTGGTTGCTCGGCTACTTCTTGGTTACTCAGCTACTTCTGGGTGGCTCAGCTACTTCTTGGTTACTCAGCAGCTTCTTGGTTACTCAGCTACTTCTTGGTTACTCAGCTACTTCTGGGTGGCTCAGCTACTTCTTGTTTACTCAGCAGCTTCTTGGTTACTCAGCTACTTCTTGGTTACTCAGCTACAACTGGGTGGCTCAGCTACTTCTTGTTTACTCAGCAGCTTCTTGGTTACTCAGCTACTTCTTGGTTACTCAGCTACAACTGGGTGGCTCAGCTACCTCTTGTTTACTCAGCAGCTTTTTGGTTACTCATTGGCACCTTTTTCCGTGCGACGTGTTGCAAATCGAGCGACTCGGTGGGACCTCAGAGCAACACACCACACACACACCACACACAGCTAAACTGCAGGTAGAGGCGGCAGTGACTGACTACTACTACCCCCCCCCCCCCCCCCACCCCCCCCACCCCACCACCACCACCACCACCACCACCACCACCACACACACACGAACCCAGCGGAGCGGGAAGCACTACTGAGCCTGGGGGTTAGAGGGGGCACTTCTGACTGACCAAATTGGCCAGGGCTTTAGCGCACTTGAAAACATAAAACTGTGCTTCGTAGTGCAAAATGCGCAAAAAATGCTTGCTGCGCCCACAGGGGGTTGCAAAAAACTGCGCTTAAAGCGCAGAGGAGATCAAAAAGTCAGCGCTCAAAAGCGCAAAAGCGCGCGCTTTGAATTACCCTGGTTAGAGGGGGCACCACTGACTGACCATGAAGTGACGGAATGGCGAGGCATTGTCATAAACAAATAAGTGTGACCAAGGGTCATGGTACACACCAGCTCACCTTACCAAGTACGTGGTGCAGTACACATTTGACAGGCTGGCGGCGGCATATGTACTTCAACCAAAGGCAGGTCTCACTAGGGAAGCAACGCCCTGACCTAGCTCGTGTTTTCCCTCGTGCGACAAGTAGCGAATTGAGCGACTCGGGGCAACCCCGGAGCGACACGCTGCCCCCCGAAATCCGCAGAGCACAAAGCGCGTAGCCCGGGGGATTCGGGGGGAGGCATTTCCGACTACTTTAGCCGGGCCCATGCATCACACTGCATATATATGTCTGTTACAGTCCAGGGGTAGGCCAAATATGAGTTTGTGCTACAGTGATACTTTAATTCTACAATATTTACACCATGCAGCAACAGAATGGGGGTGTGTTTCAAAAAATCAAAAAGAACTGCGCTCAGTGCATTTGGATATTTGTTTCAAATCAAAAAGAACTGCGCTCAGTGCATTTGGATATTTGTTTCAAATCAAAAAGAACTGCGCTCAGTGCATTTGGATATTTGTTTCAAATCAAAAAGAACTGCGCTCAGTGCATTTGGACTATTTGTTTCAAATCAAAAGAACTGCGCTCAGTGCATTTGGATATTTGTTTCCAAATCAAAAAGAACCTGCGCTCAGTGCATTTGGATATTGTTTTCAAATCAAAAAGAACTGCGCTCAGTGCATTTGGATATTTGTTTCAAATCAAAAAGAACTGCGCTCAGTGCATTTGGATATTTGTTTCAAATCAAAAAGAACTGCGCTCAGTGCATTTGGATATTTGTTTCAAATCAAAAAGAACTGCGCTCAGTGCATTTGGATATTTGTTTCAAAAAATCAAAAAGAACTGCGCTCAGTGCATTTGGATATTTGTTTCAATCAAAAAGAACTGCGCTCAGTGCATTTGGATATTGTTTCAAATCAAAAAGAACTGCGCTCAGTGCTTTGGATATTGTTTCAAATCAAAAAGAACTGCGCTCAGTGCATTTGGATATTTGTTTCACATCAAAAAGAACTGCGCTCAGTGCATTTGGAATTTGTTTCAAATCAAAAAGAACCTGCGCTCAGTGCATTTGGATATTTGTTTCAAATCAAAAAGAACTGCGATCAGTGCATTTGGATATTTGTTTCAAATCAAAAGAACTGCGCTCAGTGCATTTTGGATATTTGTTTCAAATCAAAAAGAACTGCGCCCAGTGCATTTGGATATTGTTTCAAATCAAAAGAACTGCGCTCAGGTGCATTTGGATATTTGTTTTCAAATCAAAAAGAACTGCCGCTCAGTGCATTTGGATATTTGTTTCAAATCAAAAGAAACTGCGTCAGTGCATTTGGATATTTGTTTCAAATCAAAAAGAACTGCGCTCAGTGCATTTGGATATTTGTTTCAAATCAAAAAGAACTGCGCTCAGTGCATTTGGATATTTGTTTCAAATCAAAAAGAACTGCGCTCAGTGCATTTGGATATTTGTTTCAAATCAAAAAGAACTGCGCTCAGTGCATTTGGATATTTGTTTCAAATCAAAAAGAACTGCGCTCAGTGCATTTGGATATTTGTTTCAAATCAAAAAGAACTGCGCTCAGTGCATTTGGATATTTGTTTCAAATCAAAAAGAACTGCGCTCAGTGCATTGGATAATTTGTTTCAAATCAAAAAGAACTGCGCTCAGTGCATTTGGATATTTGTTTCAAATCAAAAAGAACTGCGCTCAGTTGCATTTGGATATTTGTTTCAAATCAAAAAGAACTGCGCTCAGTGCATTTGGAATATTTGTTTCAAAAATCAAAAAGAACTGCCGCTCAGTGCATTTGGATATTTGTTTCAAATCAAAAAGAACTGCGCCTCAGTGCATTTGGATATTTGTTTCAAATCAAAAAAGAACTGCGCTCAGTGCATTTGGATATTTGTTTCAATCAAAAGAACTGCGCTCAGTGCATTTGGATATTGTTTTCAAATCAAAAAAGAACTGCGCTCAGTTGGCATTTGGATTATTTGTTTCAATCAAAGAGAACTGCGCTCAGTGCATTTGGATATTTGTTTTCAAAATCAAAAAAGAACTGCGCTCAGTGCATTTGGATAGTTGTTTCAAATCAAAAAGACTGCGCTCAGTGCATTTGGCTATTTGTTTTCAAATCCAAAAGAACTGCGCTCAGTTGCATTTGGATTATTTGTTCAAATCAAAAAAGAAAACTGCGTCAGTGCATTTGGATATTGTTTCAAAACAAAAAGAACTGCGCTCAGTGAATTTGGGATATTTGTTTCCAAATCAAAAAGAAACGCGCCAGTTGCATTTGGATATTTGTTTCAAATCAAAAAGAACTGCGCTCAGTCATTTGGATATTTGTTCAAATCAAAAAGAAAACTGCGCTCAGTGATTGGATATTTGTTTCAAATCAAAAGAACTGCGCTCAGTGCATTTGGATATTGTTTCAAATCAAAAAGAACTTCGCTCAGATGCATTTGGATATTGTTTCCAAATCAAAAGAACTGCCGCTCAGTGCATTTGGGATATTTGTTTCAAATCAAAAAGAAATGCGATCAATGCATTTGGATATTTGTTCAAATCAAAAAGAACTGCGCTCAGTGCATTTGGATATTTGTTTTTCAAATCAAAAAGACTGCGCTCAGTGCATTGTGATTATTTGTTTCCAAATCAAAAAGAAACTGCGCTCAGTGCATTGGATTATTTGTTTTCAAATAAAAAGAAACTGAGCTCAGTGCATTTGGATATTTGTTTCAAATCAAAAAGAGGAAATCTTATTCCTTTTTCTTTTTTCTCCATTTCCCCCCACCCAAAACAGGATCCTTATTCCGATTTTGATCGGTTTGGGTCATTTTTAGTCAATTTCAGAAGAATTGTTTTCAAGGTTTCTTATTCCGGCAATTTGGGCCAAAACGGAGTCTCGTATTCCGATCGGAATATATTACGGAAATAATATCCCTGGCTCATTGGCTATTATTGTATATTGATTGGCAGACAGTAACTGGTATCTAGATGCGATGTTGCCTCGAGCAGCGCATACTTACGATCCGGTTCCCTTAATCCCACTGGGCACGTCCTTAGAGGTCATTGTGACAATTCTTGGATGTTTTTTTTTTTTTTTTATTGATCGGCCAGGTTGGGGGCTAAAATAAATCCACAGACCCCGTGCCCTTTTTTCCTAAAGTTTGCTGAGTTTACCACCAACCCACCCCAACCTGGCTCCGGAACCCACTTGGAGGCCATTATCTCCCCCCACAATCATAATTAGGGGGTCAAAGTAGGGCGCTCATTGGCTATTTTCGTACACGGTATTAATCAGCAAGGTTGATCGGCTACCTACATCAGCTACCTACATTCCATATTCATGTGCTACATTGCTAAGCTACGTCCGTATGCTGCCAACATCCTATATTAATAAGCTAGGTTGATAGTCTATCTACATTGCTACACTACCGACATCATATATTGATGTCCATCGGCTGCATTCGTAGGCTACCTGCATTGATACACTACGTTTGTATGCTGCCTATATTCTACATTGATGCGCTACATTGATAAGCTTCATTAGCAGGCTGCCTACATCCTATAGTAATTCGCTAGGTTGATAGGCTACCTACATTGCTACATTGATGCACTACATTGATACACTACATTTGTATGCTGCCTACATTGCTAGATTGATGCGCCACATTGATGAGCTATGTTCATAGGCTGAATACATCCTAAATGTATTGGCTAGGCTGATAGGCTACATTGACAAGCTAGCAACATTCTACATTGATGCGCTACATTGATGTTCTACATTGATAAGCTATGTTCATAGGCTGCCTACATCCTATATTAATTGGCTAGGTTGATAGGCTACCTACATTGCTACATTGATGCACTATGCCCATCGGCTACATGCGTAGGCTACCTACATTGATACGCTACGTTCATAGGCTGCCAACATCCTATAGTAATTCGCTAGGTTGATAGGATACCTACATTGATACGCTACCTATATTCTGCATTGATGCGCTACATTGATACGCTACACTCGTAGGCTGCCAACATCAATACACTACATTCGTAGGCTGACTACATCAATTCACTACATTCGTAGGCTTACTGCATCCTGTTTTAATCGGCTAGGTTGATAGGATACCAGCATTCTACATTGCTGTTCTACTTTGATGCGCTACATTCGTAGGCTGCCAACATCCTATATTAATCGGCTAGGTTGATAGGCTACCAACATTCTACATTGATGCGCTACATTGATAAGCTATGTTCATAGGCTGAATACATCCTAAATTTATTTGCTAGGTTGATAGGCTACCTACATTGCTACATTGATGCACTATGCCCATCGGCTACATGCGTAGGCTACCTACATTGATACGCTACGTGCGTAGGCTGCCAACATCCTATATTAATCAGGTAGGTTGATAGGCTACCTACATTCCATATTCATGTGCTACATTGATGCGCTACATTGATGCGCTACATTTGTAGGCTACCTGCATTGCTACACTACTTTCATGGGCTGCCTACATCCTATATTACTCGGCTAGGTTGATAGGCTTCCTACATCGCTACATTGATGCGCTACATTGATAAGCTATGTCTGTAGGCTTCCTACATCCTATATTAATTGGCTAGGTTGATAGGTTACCTACATTGATGCATTGATGTTCTACATTGATAAGCTATGTTCATAGGCTGAAAACATCCTAAATTTATTTGCTAGGTTGATAGGCTACCTACATTGAAACGCTACGTGCGTAGGCTGACAACATCCTATATTAATTGGCTGGGTTGATTGGCTACCTACATTGCTATGCTACGTCCGTAGGCTGCCTACATCCTATATTAATTGGCTAGGTTGATAGGTTACCTACATTGAGATGCTACCTACATTCTACATTGATAAGCTACTTTCATAGGCTGCCTACATCCTATATTAATCGGCTAGGTTGATAGGGTACCTACATTGCTACATTGATGCACTATGCCCATCGGCTACATGCGTAGGCTACCTACATTGCTACATTCATGAGCGACATTCGTAGGCTGCCAACATCCTATAGTAATTCGCTAGGTTGATAGGCTACCTACATTGCTACGCAACCTTTTTAGGCTGCCAACATCATATAGTAATTCACTAGCTTCATAGGCTACCTACATTGATACGTGACATTTTTAGGCTGCCAACATCATATAGTAATTCGCTTGCTTCATAGGCTACCTACATTGATACGCTACCAACATTCTATGTTGATGTGCTACATTGATAAGCTACATTCGTAGGCTGCCTACATCCTATATTAATCGGCTAGGTTCATACGCTACCAACATTCTATATTGATGCGCTACATTGATAAGCTATGTTCATAGGCTGAATACATCCTAAATTTATTTGCTAGGTTGATAGGCTACCTACATTGCTACACTGATGCACTATGCCCATCGGCTGCATGCGTAGGTTACCTACATTGCTAAGCTACATTGCTACGCTACATTGCTACGCTACATTGCTACGCTACATTGCTAAGCTACATTGCTACGCTACATTGCTACGCTACATTGCTAAGCTACATTGCTACGCTACATTGCTACGCTACATTGCTAAGCTACATTGCTACGCTACATTGCTACGCTACATTGCTACGCTACATTGCTACGCTAAGTTTTTAGGCTGCCTACATTGCTGCTTTACCTACATCATATATTGATGCAGTATTGCGTGTATCCCAGAAAGGAAACATTGTACATAGCTGGCAGGCACTGTCCTTAATCCGCAGAACGTATGCACACTGAAACATTTTGTGTGGAGAGTATCAGAGTATTTCTGCAAAGACAAACAAATTGTTTGGGCAGTATCAGGGCATTTGTGCACACACACACACACACACACAGAGATTGTGTGGAGAGTATCAGATCACATGTGTGCAAACACAGACAAGCCTGGTCTATAGAACAGCGGGGACTGTAAGGACTCTATTGATAGGCACACTGAAACATGGTTTGGAGAGTATCAGAGCACATGTGTGCAAACACAGACAAGCCTGGTATATCGAACAGCGGGGACTGTAAGGACTCTATTGATAGGCAACACTGAAACATGGGTGTGGAGAGTATCAGAGCACATGTGTGCAAACACAGACAAGCCTGGTCTATCGAACAGCGGGGACTGTAAGGACTCTATTGATAGGCACACTGAAACATGGTTTGGAGAGTATCAGAGCACATGTGTGCAAACACAGACAAGCCTGGTCTATCGAACAGCGGGGGGGACTGTAAGGACTCTATTGATAGGCACACTGAAACATGGTGTGGAGGAGTATCAGAGCACATGTGTGCAAACCCAGACAAGCCTGGTCTATCGAACAGCGGGGACTGTAAGGACCCTATGATAGGCACACTGAAAACATGGTTTGGAGAGTATCAGAGCACATGTGTGCAAACACAGACAAGCCTGTCTATCGAACAGCGGGGAATGTAAGGACTCTATTGATAGGCACACTGAAACATGGTGTGGAGAGTATCAGAGCACATGTGTGCAAACACAGAGACAAGCCTTGGTCTATCGAACAGCGGGGACTGTAAGGACTCTATTGATAGGCACACTGAAACATGGTGTGGAGAGTATCAGAGCACATGTGTGCAAACACAGACAAGCCTGGTCTATCGAACAGCGGGGACTGTAAGGACTCTATTGATAGGCACACTGAAACATGGTGTGGAGAGTATCAGAGCACATGTGTGCAAACACAGACAAGCCTGGTCTATCGAACAGCGGGGACTGTAAGGACTCTATTGATAGGCACACTGAAACATGGTGTGGAGAGTATCAGAGCACATGTGTGCAACACAGACAAGCCTGGTCTATCGAACAGCGGGGACTGTAAGGACTCTATTGATAGGCACACTGAAACATGGTGTGGAGAGTATCAGAGCACATGTGTGCAAACACAGACAAGCCTGGTCTATCGAACAGCGGGGACTGTAAGGACTCTATTGATAGGCACACTGAAACATGGTGTGGAGAGTACCAGATTATCAGAGTACTATATTAGAGTATCAGAGCACATGTGTAAAAACACAAAACATTTTGTGTGGAGAGTACCAGATTAGTTGTGCAAAAACACAAAAAGGGTGTGGAGAGTATCAGTGAATACTGTTGTGTGCTAACACACAAAATCCTGGTGTATAGGACCCTAGGGGGCCTTATTGATAGGACTCTGAAACAGTGTGGAGAATATCAGCACGTTTGTGCAAACACACAAACAACGTGTCCGGACAATATCTGAGCATTTGTGCACACACAAACAAATTGTGTGGAGAGTATCTGAGCATTTTGTGCAAACACGCAAAATGATTTGAAGAGTAACTGAGTATTTCTGCAAACAAAAAACTTGTGTGGAGAGTATCTGAGCATTTGTGCAAAAAACACAAAAAGGGTGTACAGAGTATCAGAGCATATGTGCAAACACACACAAGCAAATTGTGTGGAGAGTATCAGAGTATTTGTGCAGAACACACAAAAATGGTGTACAGAGTATCAGAGCATGTGTGCAAACACAGACAAGCCTGGTTTATCGGACGGAGGGGACTGTAAGGACTCTATTGATAGGCACTCTGGCATTACATTACATTACATTACATTACATGTTAAAGTCTACTTGACACCGCGAGGGTGTATGAGACTCTGTGCTTTAAACAAAAAGAAAAAGCACCCACAAAGCAAAAAACCCCATTACATCAGGGGTGTGTCGAGGACAAACAAACCAAGCTCCCAACCACCGTTTTGGTGGCGTAGGTATTAAACCCCCTAGAGCCGGACCCAGATCTCAACCACTTACAGTGGCGGAGGTAAGAAGCTAACAAATGAGAAGTCACAAGAAGAAAAGAAAAAAAGGGATAATAAATTACGGTGCCACTAAGCAGTCCAGGGCTTCCTGTCTTGCTCTTCTACAAGTAGAAAGATAGTCGGCTAGGTGGCTCCAGAAAGTCTTAGTGCCATTTCCATTCATAAAGGTTCTGAATGTGGAATCGCAGAATTCCACATTCCATACGGTTAAGTCGGTATCCTTATGGACATGCCTATAAATATCTGTTACATTACATTACATTACATGTTAAAGTCTACTTGACACCGCGAGGGTGTATGAGACTCTGTGCTTTAAACAAAAAGAAAAAGCACCCACAAAGCAAAAAACCCCATTACATCAGGGGTGTGTCGAGGACAAACAAACCAAACTCCCAACCACCGTTTTGGTGGCGTAGGTATTAAACCCCTTAGAGCAGGACCCAGATCTCAACCACTTACAGTGGCGGAGGTAAGAAGCTAACAAATGAGAAGTCTCAAGAAGAAAAAAAAGGGATAATAAATTACGGTGCCACTAAGCAGTCCAGGGCTTCCTGTCTTGCTCTTCTACAAGTAGAAAGATAGTCGGCTAGGTTGCTCCAAAAAGACTTAGTGCCATTTCCATTCATAAAGGCATCTGTAAACAGCTTCTGGTAGCGGAGGCGAATATCATTATAAAAAGGGCACTCAAACATATGCATTTCATCCTCAGGTTTTTGGAACCCACACATTTGACAGTGTCTCATTGAGCGAGGGATGTGTGCTCTATCCACCACCCTCATTCTTTCTGTGTTCAGCCAATGGGAACCCATTCTAAACTGTGCTATAGAACGAATCTGATCCTGCTTATGTAAGGCAGATGTAAAGGGAATCAAGCCATTCTCATCATTGCTGTTGGCTGCGAACCATTTCTGGTATCGGAGGCGTTTGTAGCCAACCCTTCTCTCATCAGGGATGTCTCTGACTGCATTGGTGTCACTTGGGTACTTAAACCTCCATGACTCAAAACTTCAGACATAATACCTTCGACATCGACGGCCTCCAAAATGTTGAGGTTTTCACTGGATCCTAGCTTGTGGAGAGCACAACGTAAGTCATGAACCCAGCCAGTGTTGGAATCAAAAGATTCCTCAAGAGCCATTCTAATGAGATCCTCAGGTTCTTTATCTATGGTCTTGTTCCAGAAGCGCAAAGCTTGTTTAAGCCAAGCAAAACACAACGGGGCTCTTCCATGATAATACTAGGTGTAGTAGATTGGCAAACACCCAACATTTGTTTAAGTAAACCTCTATGCCATTTCTCACAAGCATGGTCATTTGAGATAAGTGTGTTGCTCAGAATAGAAGGAGCCCACACCTCACAGCCAAAATTCAGGATAGGTTGTACAAGAGAATCAAACAGGTGGGTGAGAATATCAATATTGTATATCTCCATAGTATGGCATCGTCTACGGAGCATGTGGTGAGCCTTTTGGGCCTTAGCGAGCATCCTAGAAAAAACAGCTTTTGCACGATTGCTTGAGTCACCATCCACAAAGAGGGATCCCAGGTAGATAAAAGATAACTTTGTAGAAAGCTGTGCTCCATCATAGACAAATTTGTAATCAGGATCCATACGGGCCTCATCACAGAATTGCTTGTTGAAAACGACAATCTCAGTTTTCTTTATATTCACAGCCATCTTAGTAGCCTCGCAGAAATCTCTCAGGCAGTTAAGCATCGCTTGCATATCTGCCGGGGATTCTGCCATTATAGCTAGGTCATCAGCATAAAGTAACAATTGCAGAATCTTTCCCCTAAGCTCAGCCCCTACATTAGGGAGCTTGGATTGGAGGAACGATTCAATTCTATCAATGAACAGACCGAATAGGAGTGGGGATAGGGGGTCTCCTTGTTTAACTCCTACAAGGGATGGAAAGGAGGATCCAATGTCCCCATGTAGGCGAACTTGGAAAAAGACATGATTATACATGGACTTCAGAATACTAAGATAGGGGTCTTTGACTCCTAGCCTTGCTAAGCAATCCCATAGCAAGTCTCTGTTGACCCAATCATAAGCCTTCTTGAAATCGACAAAAGCCACAAAGAGTGGTTTTTTCTTCTCTCTATATCTATCTACAATATGGTTAAGAATGAATGATGCATCCGCAGTACCCCTACCACTTCTAAATCCATATTGGCCAGCGGCTCTGAGGTTGAATTCTTCTGTGAATTATGTAACATTATGTAAAGAGTAACAGAACATAATGTAAGGAGTGTGAGAGCATGTGTGCAAACACAGACAAGCCTGGTCTATCGGACGGAGGGGACTGTAAGGACTCTATTGATAGGCACACTGAATCATGGCGTGGATAGTATCAGAGCATTTGTGAAAACGCACAAAACATGTGTGAGCAGTATCAAATCATTTGTGCTAACACATAAACAATGGTGTGGACAGTATCAGGGCAGTACGTTACGTGCCAAATTTTTTCTCTGGTGCTTTTGTTTTACTGCCGAAGAGAGCGAGCAGCCAAATTGCTGGCTGAAGCCATGTAACAAATTTCAAGTTCTAGTTCAAGTATCTGGTCACTACATGACACGCGCTATTGCAGACTAGGTCAAGGTGGCAGTTGCGCTTTTGAAGCAACCCCAAATGACCGAATGAAGTACCGTGGAGAGTATCAGAGCATTTGTGCAGACAAACACGCAAAAATGGTGTGGAGAGTATCAGAGCCACCACCACCTCTTTCATTGTTGAAGGGGAAGTCAGATGGAAATGGGAGCAGAGTACAGTAGTTTCTGATCACTTTTTTTTAATTTCACTTACACCCCAGTAGGCGGGTCTCCCGACTCTCACCAGCGACACCGAGGATTCAGTTGCCACTCCTACAAATAAAAGAGTAGGCGCACTTGGTATGTGTTGATTATTGTTGCAGATATAGTAACTCGGACTTAACTTCAACATTACATTACATGTTAAAGTCTACTTGACACCGCGAGGGTGTATGAGACTCTGTGCTTTTAACAAAAAGAAAAAGCACCCACAAAGCAAAAAACTCCATTACATCAGGGGTGTGTCTAGGACAAACAAACCAAACTCCCAACCATCGTTTTGGTGGTGTAGGTATTAAAGAATTCAGCTCACGCCTCACCGTAGCGTATGCTCAAATGCCTGGAAGAATTCTGTCAAGTTTACAAGATGGAAGTAATCATATATAAATCTGAAGTGATGGTACCTAATAGTGTCCTTCTAAATGGAAGAATGGCCTATCAAAAGCAGTGTAAAGGCCAAGACCATCCCGTTAAGGAGGAATTGTTTTACTTGGGATTTCTCATTAAGGGGAAACACGGCAGGAATGGCGGCACACACGATGCCGGTGAAAGACCCAGTGTTGCCGCCAACAGGGCGGCACACACGATGCCGGTGAAAGACCCAGTGTTGCCGCCAACAGGGCGGCACACACGATGCCGGTGAAAGACCCAGTGTTGCCGCCAACAGGGCGGCACACACGATGCCGGTGAAAGACCCAGTGTTGCCGCCAACAGGGCGGCACACACGATGCCGGTGAAAGACCCAGTGTTGCCGCCAACAGGGCGGCACACACGATGCCGGTGAAAGACCCAGTGTTGCCGCCAACAGGGCGGCACACGCGATGCCGGTGAAAGACCCAGTGTTGCCGCCAACAGGGCTACGCATGCTACTCTTGGAGACAGTGCAACAAAAACTTTCACTCTACCACTGCTACTACTCCACCACGGGGGATATAGATAGACGAGGATACTCTTTATGTCAGCCCCGGTTGTCCAGGGGGGGACGGGGGGACGGAGGGGGGGGGGGGGGGGGGGGGGGGGGGGGGGATCTGCTTCTCAAGACGCAGCCTGCTTCAAAATCTGCTTCTTTTTCTTGTCTGCCGAGGCGCAACCGACCCACTGGGTTTGTGACACAACAGACCCTCCTCACATTGCATGTGCGACGCAGGAAGCAGCATCCTAAACAACCTGGATGTCAGCCGGTAAGCTGCCTGGGGTCTTTTGGACCCGAAGCCTATTGGACCCAAAGCTGAGCGGGGTAATTGCAGGAGGCAGCATCCTGAACAACCCTGGTGCCAGCCTGGAAGCTGCCTGGTGCCATCCTGACCAACAATGGTATCAGCCGGTAAGCTGCCTAGTGCCAGCCTGGAAGCTGCCTGGTGCCATCCTGACCAACACTGGTATCAGCCAGTAAGCTGAATTAGGCTTTCTCAATGGCCTGTAAGGTTGACAGGGATTTGTTTTGTGTGTGTGGGGGGTGGTGGGGGTAGGGGGGTGGGTGGGTAGGGGATGTTATTTATTAGGGATTTTGTTTAAGGATTGTTTTTAGGGATCGTTTCAGGGATTGTTTTTAGGGATCATTTTTAGGTATTGTTTTTAGGGATCGTTTTTAGGTATTGTTGTTAAGGTATGTTTTTCGGTGGTTTTTAGGTATGTTTTTTTCGGGATCGTTTCAGGCTTGTTTTTATTTAGGAATCATTTTTAGGTCTTTTTTCTTAGGTGATCGTTTTTAGGTATTGTTTTTACCGGTATGTATTTTTCGTATGTTTTTTTAGGTCTTGATTTTTTTCGGTCGTGTTTTTCGCCTCGGTTTCAGGGACTTGTTTTTAGATCATTTTTATGTATGTTTTTAGGGCTCGTTCTTTAGTATTTGTTTTTTAGGTATTGTTTTTTTTAAGGTATTGGTTTTTCGTGCTCGTTTTCATCAGGATTGTTTTTGGGATCGTTTTTGTACTTGTTTTTCGGGCTTGTATTTTTCGTCTTGTCTTTTCGGTCTTGTTTTTCGGGCTGTATTTAGGATATTGTTTTTTTAGGGCTCGTTTCCTTCACAAGGGACTTGGTTTTTTAGGGATATCATTTTTAGGAGTTTTTAGGATCGTTTTGAGGTACTGTATTTAGTATTGCTTTTTTAGGTCTTTGTATTTAGAGGTATTGTTTTTCGCGATCGTTTCCAGGATTGTACTTTTAGGGATCATTTTTAGGTATTGTTTTTAGGGATCGTTTTTAGGTATTGTTTTTAGGTATTGTTTTTAGGTATTGTTTTTAGGTATTGTTTTTAGGGATCGTTTCAGGGATTGTTTTTAGGGATCATTTTTAGGTATTGTTTTTAGGGATCGTTTTTAGGTATTGTTTTTTTTAGGTTTGTTTTTATAGGTATGTTTTAGGTATTGTGTTGTTAGCGGATCGTTTCAGGGATTGTTTTTAGGGATCATTTTTAGGCATTGTTCTTAGGGATCGGTTTTTTAGGTATTGTTTTTAGGTATTGTTTTTAGGTATTGTTTTTAGGTATTGGTTTTTAGTATGTTTTTTAGGATCGTTTCACTCCAGGATTGTTTTTTAGGGATATTTAGGTAGTGTTTTTAGGGACGTTTTAGGTATTGTTTTTAGGTATTGTTTTTAGGTATTGTTTTTAGGGATCGTTTCAGGGATTGTTTTTAGGGATCATTTTTAGGTATTGTTTTTAGGGATCGTTTTTAGGTATTGTTTTTAGGTATTGTTTTTAGGTATTGGATTGTATTTATGTATTGCTTTTTAGGGATCGTTTCAATGTTATGTTTTTTAGGATCATTTTGGTATTGTTTTTTAGGGATCGTTTTTTTAGGTCTTGTTTTTTAAGTATTGTTTTTAGGTATTGGTTTTTAGGGTTATGTTTTTTTAGAGGATCGTTTCAAGGGATTGTTTTTAGGAGCATTTTTTAGGTATTGTTTTTATGGATCGTTTTTTTTAGGTATTGTTTTGTTAAGGGATCCGTCTTATGATTGTTTTTAGTATTGTGTTTAGGTATTGTTTTTTAGGGCTGTTTTTTAGGATCGTTTCAAGGGATTGTTTTTAGGGATCATTTTTAGGTATGGTTTTTTGCGGGATCGTTTTTTTCGGTCTTGTTTTTCGGTCTCATTGTTTTTCGGTATCGTTTTTTCGGTCTTGTTTTTAGGGCTCGTTTTTAGGGTTTGTTTTAGGTATTGTTTTTCGGTATTGTTTTTAGGGATCCGTGGTCGTTCTGGTATTGTTTTTTAGGTATCGTTTTTTTAGGTATTGTTTTTAGGGATCGTTTCAGGGATTGTTTTTAGGGATCATTTTTAGGTATTGTTTTTAGGGATCGTTTTTAGGTATTGTTTTTAGGTATTGTTTTTAGGTATTGTTTTTAGGGATCGTTTCAGGGATTGTTTTTAGGGATCATTTTTAGGTATTGTTTTTAGGGATCGTTTTTAGGTATTGTTTTTAGGTATTGTTTTTAGGTATTGTTTTTAGGTATTGTTTTTAGGGATCGTTTCAGGGATTGTTTTTAGGGATCGTTTTTAGGTATTGTTTTTTATTAGGGTTTCGTTTTTAGGTATGTGTTTTACTAGTAGTTGTTAGTGTCTTGTTTTTACAGGTTTGGTTTTGTTAGTGGATCTAGTTTTTAGGTAGGTTTGTTAGTATTGTTTTTTGTAGTGTCTTTAGGATCGTTTTCAGGGATCTTTTTTAGGTATTGGTTTTAGGTATCGTTTTTTTAGGTCCTGTTTTTAGTCTTGTTTTAGGTTTTGTTTTTCTAGTATTGTTTTTTAGGATCGTTTCGTTTTAGGGATTGTTTTTAGGTATTGTTTTTAGGTATTGATTTTAGGGATCATTTTTAGGTATTATTTTTAGGGATCATTTTTAGGTATTGTTTTTAGGGATCGTTTCAGGGATTGTTTTTAGGGATCATTTTTAGGTATTGTTTTTAGGGATCGTTTTTAGGGATCATTTTAGGTATTGTTTTTAGGGATTGCTTTTAGGTATTGTTTTTAGGGATCATTTTTAGGTATTGTTTTTAGGGATCGTTTTTAGGGATCATTTTTAGGGATTGTTCTTAGTATTCTTTTTAGTATGTGTTTTTAGGTCATTTTTAGGTATTTTTTTAAGGGGTGGTTCCTTCAAAGGATTGTTTCTTACGGATTGTTTTTTAGAGCTTGCTTTTAGGTACTTGTTTTCAGGGATCATTTTTCGAGTATGTTTTTTAAGGATTCTTTTAGGTATTGTTTTTTAGGGATCTTTTTTTCGGGATTGTTTTTTAGGGATTTTTTAGCATCGGTTTGTTTTTACGGGATTTTATGTTTTTTTAGGGATATGTACGGTATGCAACTGCGCCCCCGTCCAACTGCACCGCGTGAGCATGTGCACACAGTACATGCACCGCATGAACATGTGCACACAGTACATGCACTGCGTGAACATGTGCACACAGTACATGCACCGCATGAACATGTGCACACAGTACATGCACCGCGTGAGCATGTGCACACAGTACATGCACCGTGTGTGCATGTGCACACAGACTGCACCGCATGACATGGCCCACAGTACCTGCAAACCTGTGAGGCATGTCACACAGTCATGCACCTGTGTGAGCATTGCACGCATACATGCACCGCGTAGCAGTTGCCACACCGGACATGCACCGTGTGATCATGTGCACGACAGTAACATGCACCGGTTGAGCATGTGCCCACAGTACATCACCCGAAACATGTGCCCAGTACAGGCACCTTGTGGAGCAATGTGCACACAGTTCATCAACCCTCGTGAGCATTTCACACAGTACATGCACTTGTGAGCATTTTGCACACATGTACCGTGCACCGCGTGAGCATGTGCACACATACATCACCGTGTTAGCATGTTGCACACATTACATGCCCCGCGTGGCTGTCACACCATACATGCAACCGCGTGAGCATGTGGCACACAAGTACATGCACACCGCATGACATGTGCACACAGTACTGCACCGTTGAGCAGGTGCCACACAGTAATTCACCCGCGTGACTATGTGGCACACAGTACATGCACCGTGTGAGCATGTGCACACAGTACATGCACCGCGTGAGCATGTGCACACAGTACATGCACCGCGTGAGCATGTGCACACAGTACATGCACCGCGTGAACATGTGCACAAGTACATTCCGGTTGGCACACCGCGTGAACATGCACACAGACATTCAACCTGCTGAACAGTTTTGCAATTGGAATGACGACAATATTTGCTTACCATCACACATTCACCACTCTGGAATTTTTGTGTGGTGTTGTGTGTGGTGCTGGGGGGATGGCCTGTGTGTGGTGGTGTATGTGGGGGTGGGGATGTTTGGTGGGGTGGTGGTGGGAAGCTGTGTGGGTGGTGGTGGTGGGTGGTGGTTGGCTGGGGGATGCCCTGTGTGTGGTGGTGTGTGTGGGGGTGCATTTTTGTGGTGAATGGTGGGGAAGATGTGTTGGTGGTTGTGGTGTGTTGGTGGTGTGCTGGGGGTGGGGATGCCTGTGTTTTGGTGGAAGTGTGTGTGGTGGTTGGGATTTTTGTGTGGGGGTGTTGAGGAATATTGGTTGTGGTGTGGTGGTGGGTGGTGGTGTGTAGGGGGGATGCCTGTTTGTGCGTTGTGTGTGTGGGGGGGATTTTTGTATGGGGTTGGTGGGACGCTGTGTTTGGTGGTGGTGGTGGTGAGTGGTAGTGACTTGGGAGGAGATGCCTTTGTTGTGGTGGGTGTGTGGGGGGGGATTTTTGTGGGGTGGTGGTGGGGGAAGATGTTTTTGGGGATTTTGTTGTGTGTTTGGGGGTGTGTGTGTGTGTGTGGGGGGGGGGGGGGGGGGGGGGAGGGGGGGGGGGGGGGGGGGGGTGGGGGAGGGGGGGGGGGGGGGGGGGGGGGGGGGGAGTGGGTGGGGGGGGGGGGGGGGATGCACATCACACAGCACCATATGCGCCCCCCCTAGCCTATTCCTTCCATCATTCCTGTATTGTGGTGTGATGTTTGGTGGTGTGTGTGTGTGGAGGATTGTTGTGGGTGGGGGGATGTGTTGGTTTTGTGGTGGTGATGTGTGTGGTGGGATGACTGTGTGTGTGTGTGGGTTGGGTGTGTGTGGTGTGGGGGGTGGATTTTTGTTGTGGTGGTTGGTTGTGTGTTTTTTGTTGTGTTTACGGGGGGGGTGTGGGTGGTTGTCGTGTTTTTTGGGGGGTTTGGTTCTGTGCTTTGTGGTGGTGTTGTTTGTGTGTGTGGTGTTGTGGTGGTGGGTGTGTGTGTTCGTGTGTGTGTGTGGTGGTGGAAATATTGTATTATTTGCCCTTTGCCTTTGTCAAAACGTGCACTAGCTTTCACTGTCACGTGCACACTGTCCACAACGTCACTGTCAACGGCACCGTGACACAGTCAACCACAGGCGCGCCCCTAGCCATGGCCTCCATCAGAGCTTCATGCTCCTTCTTGTACCTCCTCAGCAAGGAAGCACTGTTGAACACAGCCCAGCGGGTACTGCATCGGCATATGGAATATATATGGTTTTATTGTATTATATTTAGTATTATATTATATTATTATATTTAGTATTATAGTAGCGTATTATATTGTATGATAATGAGAGGAGTTGTATGGAGTAGTATGTTTAAGCTTTATAGTAGTATTATAGTATAGTATGTATGTAGTATATGTTGAGCTGATATTTAGTATTATCTTCTAGTAGTGAGTTATATTATGTTCGCTGGATATTTTGTCTTCGCTTATCGTTTGTCTATTCTCGTCATGTTTAGCTTTCTATTTGCGTATTCTAGATCGTATGTACTTAGTACTCTATTATATATTCTGCTCTATCGTACTCTCCCATTCTAGGCTTCCTTGGGCGTCCTCTTTCGGNCCCCCACACACTACCGTACAGGCAGACGGATAGGCAACATGGACTATAGGTAACATAAAACCCCTCCCCTCACCCCCTATCTCCCCCCCACAACTAGCTACAGGCAACAGATGCAAACATGAATTATGTACGTAAACCCCCCCCTCCCCTCCCCTATCCCCACCACACTATGCAGTACTAGCCTACAATAGTCAAAACATAGATATTAGGTAACCGTAAAACCCCCCCTCCCCCTATTCCCCCCCACACCTAGCAGTACTAGGCAGACAGATAGGCAACATAGATTTAGGTCACGGTAAACCCCTCCCCCTCCCCCTAGCCCCCCCCAAATTCCACCCCGCACACAGCATACTAGGAGACCGATAGGCAACATATATATTAGTAACAGTAACCCCTCCCCTCCCCTCCCCTATCCCCCCCCACACTAGGCACCGATAGGCAACATAGATATAGTACAGTAAAACCCCTCCCCTCCCCTCCCCCTATCCCCCCCCCACACTAGGCAGTACTAGGCAGACAGATAGGCAACATAGATATTAGGTAACAGTAAAACCCCTCCCCTCCCCTCCCCCTATCCCCCACCACACTAGGCAGTACTAGGCCGACAGATGGCAACACTTGAATTAGGGAACAGTACAACCCCTCCCCTCCCCCTATCCCCCCCCACACTAGCATTACTTAGGCAGACAGATTAGGCAACATAGATATTAGGTAAAGTACGACCCTCCCTCCCCTCCCCTATCCCACCACCTAGGCAGTACTGCAGACGATAGCACATAAATATAGGTACAGTAATACCCCTCCCTTCCCCCTATCCCACCCCACACTGCGTACTAGGCAGACAATGGCAACATAGATATTAGGTACCAGTAAAACCCCTCCCTCCCCTCCCCCTATCCCCCCACCAACTATGATTACTAGCAGAACAGATTGAGCAACATGAATTAGTAACAGTAAAACCCTCCCCTCCCCTATCCCCCCCCACACTAGGCATACGATCAACAGATAGCCAACATAGATATTAGGTAACAGTTAAACCCCTCTCCTCCCGCTCTCCCCCCCCACACTAGGTCCGTACTAGCCATATAGCACATAGTAGCTAGGCAACAGGTCAGGCAGCACTAGGCTGATATTATGTTGTAATTAAAAGGTAAAATTGATGCCAAAATGCACCAATCAACCCCTCCCACATGCCGACCGACACCAGCGCCCCCTCCTGCACTTTAACAATTAAACACCCCCCCCCCCCCCCCCCCCCCCTCCATCCCCCGTGCCTCATAAGCCCCCCCTCGCCCCCCCCCCTCCCCCCCCCCCCCCCCCCCCCCCCCCCCGCCCCTTCCCCCGCCCTTCCCCTACCCTTATCCCCCCCGCACCCCCTTATCCCCACCCACACACTAGCAGAACTACAGATATATAGACACATTCGGGTAAAGGTACAGAAAACCCTCCCCTCTTCCCTCCCCCCCCCCCCACCACGAAAAACAACCCACCCACATCTACACCAGGCAGCACCAGGCAATAGATAGGCAGTTTGACTTAGTGCCAGTAAACCCCCTCCCCCCTCCCCTCCCCCTCTCCCGCCCCCCCCCCCCCCCGTCCCTCCCCCCCCCCCCCCCCCCCCCCCCCCCGCCACACTGCACACTAGGCAGCACCATGCCTATAGCTCGGCCACCCCCAACCAACACCAACCAATATACACCCCCCCCCCCCCCCCCCCCCCTACCCCCCCCCCCCCCCCCCCCCACACACCACACACTAGGCTCTCCAGCAGATAATAGTCAACCCACCCAACCAAACAACCACCAATAACCCCTGCCCCCCCCCCCCCCCCCCACACACACAACCCCACTAGGCCCAACCAGGCCATATGATAGGCAACCCACCCACCACACCAACCAATCCCCCCCCCCGCCCGCCCCATGGCGCCTACGCCCCCCCTATCCCCACCTCCCCTACCGCCCCTCCCCTACACCTATCCCCCCTCCCATTATCCCCCCCCCCCCCCCCCCCCCCCCCCACACACACACACCACACACTAGCAACCTAGCAATAATAGACAACATAGGTAGAGAGGTAAACCTTAAAAACCCTCCCCTCTCCTCCCCCCCCCCCCCCCACACACCACACCCAAGGCAAGCACCAGGCGATATATAGGCAACCACCAAACCAACACCAACCAATACCCCCCGCCCCCCCCCCCCCCACCACACAACACACTAGCAAGCACCATGCAGAGTCGATAGCAACCCACCAACAAACACCACCCAATAACCCCCCCCCGCCCGCACTAGTCAGCACCAGCAGATTAGGCCGCAGCATGGACATTAGGTGACATAAACCCCCTCCCCACGCCCCTCCCCTTCCCTCCCCCACCCCCTCTCCCCTCCCTAACCCCCCCTGTACAAGGCAACAGATAGGCAACATATGTATTATGGGAACAGAAACCCTCCCCTCCCCCCCCCCCCCCGTCCCCCGTCCCCTAAACCCCCGCCCCTCCCCTACCCCTATCCCCACTCCTCATCCCCTACCCCTATCCCCCCCCCCCCCACACCCACACCCTATCAGAGCACTAAGGAAGATAGATAGGCACATAGGTATTAGGTAACATTAAAACACCCCCCTCCCCCTCCCCCCTCCCTATCCCCCCCCCTCCCCTAACCCTCCCACTCCCACACTCTAGCAGTACTAGGCAGATTATAGCACATAGGTATGAAGGTAACATGAAAAACCCTCTCCCCTCCCCTATCCCCCCCCGCCCCTTACACCCCTCCCCCTCCCCTCTAATCCCCCCCCCACCCCCCCCGCACGCCTACCCCATCCCCCCCCATACTCCCCCTACCTCTACCCCCCCCCCCCCCCCATACCCCATCCCCCCCTCCATACCCCTAACCCCCCCCCCCATACCCCTGATCCCCCCCCCCCATAACCCTATCCCCCCCCCTCCCCTCCCTCCCCTACCCCTATCCCCCCCAACCCCTACACCCCCACCCCTCTACCCCTACACCCCCCCTCCCTCCCTACCCCTATCCCCCCCCCCATACCCCCCCACCCCCCACCCCCAGACCCCTATTCCCCCCCCCATACCCCACCCCCCCCCCCCCTCCCCATACCTCGATCCCCCCCCCCCCCCCCCATACCCCTTCCCCCCCCCCCAATTACCCCTATCCCCCCCCCCCCCCGCCCCATACCGCGATCCCCCACCCCCCCCCCCCGACCCCTATCCCCCCCCCCCATATACCCCCCCACCCCACCCCTATCCCCCCCCCCCCATGCCCCGATCCCCCCCATAACCCCTATCCCCCCCCCCCACACACCACACACACACTAGGCAGCACCAGGCATTAGTACTCCCTCCCCTCCCCCTATCCCCGCCCCCCACACTACGCCGTACTATCGACAGCAATAGGAACATAGATATTAGGTAACAGTAAACCCCTCCCCTCCCCCTATCCCCCCCCACACTAGGCAGTACTAGGCAGACAGATAGGCAACATAGATATTAGGTAACAGTAAAACCCCTCCCCTCCCCTCCCCCTATCCCCCACCACACTAGGCAGTACTAGGCAGACAGATAGGCAACATAGATATTAGGTAACAGTAAAACCCCTCCCCTCCCCCTATCCCCCCCCACACTAGGCAGTACTAACAGTATTCCACATAGTCCTAGCAACCTTCAGGCATCACTAGGCTTATATTATTTGTAGACTTAAAAGGTAAAATTAGGCCACATGCACCACACCCCCTCACACTGCCGACAGACACCAGCGTCCCCTCCTGTCACGTTACCCCCCCACCCCGCCGGCCCCCCCCCCCCCCCCTCCAGCCCCGTGGGGCTCCTAGCCCCCCCTCCCCCCCCCCCCCGCCCCGCCCCCCACCGGCCCCCCCTTCCCCTCCCCCCCCCCCCTCCCCTACCCCCTTCCCCCCTCCCCATCCCCTTACCCCCCACACACCCTAGGCAGAACTAGTCATATAGATGACAACATAGGTATACAGGTAGCCGTAACACCCCTCCCTCTCTCCCTCCCCCCCCCCCCCACACCAGGCCCACCCAGCAACACACACTAGGCAGCACCAGTCAGATATAGGCAGTATGGACATAGGGTGACAGTAAACCCCCTCCCCACCCACCCTCCCCTCCCCCCCCCTGCCGCCTCCCGCCGCATCTCCCTCCCCCCCTTCCCCCTCCCCCCCCCCCCCCCCCCCAACACACACACACTAGGCAAGCACCTGCAATATATAGTCAACCCACCAACCAACACTCCAACCAATACCCACACCCCCCCCCCCCCCACACACACACACACACAATAGGCTCACCAGGCAGATAGATAGGCAACCCACCAACCAACACCAACCAATACCCCCCCCCCCCCAGCCAACACACACACACACTAGGCAGTCACATGCAGATATGATAGTTCAACCCACCAACCAACGACCAACCAATACCCCCCCCCCCATCCCCATGCGCCTATCCCCCCCTATCCCCCCCGTTCGCCCTACCTACCCCCCTCCCCCTACCCCTATCCCCCCCTGCCCATTATCCCCCCCCCCCCCCCCCCCCCCACACACACACACTAGGCAGCACTAGCAGTATAGATAGACAACATGTGATAATGTACCAGTAAAGAACCCTCCCCTCTGCTCCCGCGCCCCCCCCCCCCCCCCCCCCCCCACACACAACACGACACACTATCAGCACCAGCATATAGATAGGCAGACCCACCAACCCACATCCAACCAATACCACCCCCCCCCCCCACACACCCACACACACACTAGGGCAGCACTAACCCCAGGCAGATGATAGCAACCCACCCAACAACACCAACCAATACCCACTACCCCCCCCCCTCCCTACCCCATCACCCCATCCCCACCCCCAGAAGCCCTCCCCCACCCCCCCTCCCTGCCCCTACCCCCTATCCCCCCCCTATCCCCCCCCCCCCCCTCTCCCTCCCCTACCCCTACCCCCGGCCGCCCCCCCCCCTCCCCTCACCCCTATCCCCCCCCCCATACCCCTATCCCCCCCTCCCCATACCTCTATCCCCCCCCCCCCCCCCCCCATACCCCTATCCCCCCCCCCCCATACCCTATCCCCTCCCCCCCCACCTCCCCAGACCTCTACCCCCCCCCCCCCCCCCCCATACCCTATCCCCCCCCCCATAAACCCCCCCCGAAAGCAGCCCCCCCACCCCCAACACCCCTATCCCTCCCCCCCCCCCTTCCCTATCCCCCCCCAGACCCCTATCCCCTCCCCCTCCCCCCCCACGCCCACACACACACCACTAAGGCATCAACCAGCAGATAGATAGGCGAAACCCCTAAACCCACCAACCAAACCAACCATAACCCCCCCCCCCCCCCCAAAACACCACACACACTAGGCACACCAGGCAATAGATAGGAAAAAGGCAAACCCCCAAACAACACCAACCAATAACCCCCCCCACACCACACGTATGCAAGCACCAGCCGATAGCAGCAGCATGGACATTAGTGACAGTAAACCCCCTCCCCCCCTCGCCCCCCGCTCCTCCCTCCCCTCCCCCCCTCCCCCTCTCCCCCTCCCCCCCCCTAACCCCCCCTGTACAAGGCAGACAGATAGGCAGAACAATAGGTATTAGGTAACATAAAACGCCTCCCTCCCTATCCCCCCCCCGCCCCTACCCCGCCCACTACCGGCCCTACCGCCACCACTGCTAGGCAGTACTTGGCAGATAGATATGCACATAGGTATAAGGTAACAGTAAACCCCCTCCTCCCCTCCCCTATATCCCCCCCCGTCCCCTTACACCCATCCCCTCTCCGCCTATCCCCGCCCCCCCCCCCTCCCCTCCCCTACCCCTATCCCCCCCCCATACCCCCCCCAAACCCACCGCCCCCCCCCCCCATACCCTATCCCCCCCCCCATACCCCTACCACCCCCAACCCCTACCCCCCCCCCCCCAACCCCTATCCCCCCCCCCCATACCCCTAGCCCCCCCCCCCCCCCCCTCCCCTACCCCGTAGCCCCCCCCCATACCCCTACACCCCCCCCCTACAACAAAAACCCCCCCCCCGCCCTCCCCGATCCCCTATCCCGACCCCCAGAGCCGGCCCATACCCCCCCCACCCAACCCCCCCCCTCCATACCCTATGCGCCCCCCCCATAAGACCCCGACGCAGCCCCCCCCCCCCCCCCCTCCCTCCCCCTACAACCCCTATCCCCCCCCCCATACCCCGATCCCCCCCTCCCCCTACCTCTAAGCTCATCCCCCCCCCCCCCCCCCATAACCCCTATCCTTCCCCCCACCCCCATACCCCTATTCCCCCCACCCCATACCCCTAGTCCCCCCCCCATACCCCCCCCCCACACACCCCTATCCCCCCCCCCCCAGTCCCCGAGCCCCCCCATAGGCCCCTACCCCCCCCCCATAACCCCAATCCCCCCTCCTCATGCCCGCTAATCCCCACCCCCCCCTCCCCCCCCCCCCCCCCCACCCCCCCCCCCCCCCCCCCTACCCTGACCCACCCCGCCCCTAACCCCGATCCCCCCCCCCGGTGCCCCTATCCCCCCCCCCATACCCCAATCCCCCCTCCAACCCCTAGCCGCCCCCCTCCACCCCCCCCCCCCCCCCCCTACCCCTACCCCCGCCCCTACCCCTCATCCCCCCCCCCAGCCCCTATCAGCAGCAACCCCAGGACAAAGAAAACCCCACAGAAACGAAATCCCCCTCCGCATACCCCTATCCCCCACCCACCCCCACCCCTCCTACCCCTACCCCCGCCCTACCCCTATCCCCCCCCATACCCCTATCCATTCCCCCATACCGCCTATCCCCCCGATGCTTATTCACACTCACATGTTATGGTGCTGGTTGTTGGTGCGCTTGGACTTGGAGAGCATCAGACGACGTGCCCCCCCCCCTCCACTCCCCCCCCCCCCCCCCCCCACAAACCTTTGCCCCTCCCCCCTTCCCAAGGCATTCACATCAATGTTCTGTGCTGGGTTGTTGGTGAGCTTGGACTTGGAGCGCATCAGTAGACGTTGGAGGTCCATCAAATCTGGTTTCCGGCCCATGATCGCAAATTGCCAAAAAAATGTTTTTATCAGTCAATTATAGATATATATTAATACATATTAATATTTTTCATTTGTGAGTATGGAATTGTGTTTTCTGCAATGCATCAAAATCTGCGTTCTGCGCGCTCTATCTGCATTGCACAAAATTGTTTTTTTGTCAGTCATGTATTACATACACTTTATATATATATATATATATATTATATATATATATATAGATAGATATATATAATATATAGATATATATTATATATATATATATAATATATGTAAGTATGAGGTTATTTTATGCAATGCATCAAATCCGCGTTCGGGCGAGTGATCTGCCATTGCACCAATTGTTTTTTGTTTTTGGTAAGTCCAATGTAACACATATATTATAGATATATATATTCTATATATTTATATCTCTATATATGTAAGTATGGAGTACGGTATTTTCTGGCATGCTCAAAATTGCGTTATGGCCCATGATTCTCAGTGCAAAAAATCACCTCCCCCACAACCACCCACACACACACACAGGTGTCATTCTTTTGTATTCACGTAATATATTTCTTAACCCATCCCAATTCATATTATACATGAAAGTCACATTCTGGCCCACGAGCCATTTATCTGCACACACACAGAAGTACTGTGCACACAGCACAGTCAGCACAGTCAGTCCAGTCAGCCCAGTACAAAAGTTACGCATCAAAAAAAAATTAAATTGTTACATTGTTACATTAAAAACATTGTTACATTGTTACATTTAAAACATGGGTACATTGTTACATTTAAAACATTGTACATTAAACCCTTTGTGGACACTTAAAAACATGCATTTCTTTGGATAGCCCCTTTTTGCTTCCTTCTGTCCCTCTACGCCAATACAGGCAATGGTGGTAAAAAATATAATGGTAATGTAAAACAATTAGAACGTCTTTTAATTTGATGCCATACTCATCCTATCTGTCCCTCATGCGCCCTCTGGCAACGAACAACCAACCAGTTAATTATAATAATACAAATAATAAAAATAATAATAATTTAAACAATGATCAATGTCTTTTTCCTTTTTCATTCCATACTTCCTCATACTTCTGTCCCTCCGCCGCAACTCTTGCAACAGCAACTGACAGTTCAATTCAATTATAATGAAACCAATTATTAAGTCTTTCTTTTATTTTTTTAGTCCATATCCTCCCCTACTCGTCCCCCACCGTTAACTCAGCAAAAGGCAAATGACCAGGTATTATAGTACTATTTCATAAGGGGAAATACAATTAATAAAGGATGTGGATTTGGTCAATTCAACTCTTGCAGTACGTCTGACCGAGCGCCACTTCCAACAACAGCGACCAGCCAATCAAGTATAATTAAAACGTAAAACATTATTAACGTCTTTTATTTTTTCATACTTACCCATATACTTCCGTCATTCCGAGCCATCCGCAACTGGCAATCGGCCAGTTAATTATAATTAAAATGTAAACAATTATTAACGTCTTAATGTTTTTTCATTCCATACCTCCTCATACTTCTGTCCTTCTGCAGCCACTCCAGCAACGGCAACCAACCAGTCAATTATAAGAACAATAATTATAATTTCGAAAATGTGTTCATGTCTTTTCAGTCATAACTCATCCCCCCATATTTTCTGTCCTCCACCCAACAACTCCAGCAATGGCAACTAAACCGTAAGTTAAAAAAATGAAATTAATAATTTTAAACAAATGTCAAGCCATTTTTTTTAGGTTTTTTTAATTCGTTTTACTCCTCATACTTCTGCCTCGCACCACTCCAGCAACAGAAAAACCAACCAGTAATAATATAAGAATAATAATGTAATAATATAATAAAGAAAAGTAATAAGAAAACAATAATAATCACCTAAAACAAACTATCAAGAGTCTTTCCCTTTGTCATGTGTGACTCTCATTTACTTCGGGTCCTCCGCAGCCACTCCAGCAACAGCAACCAACCAGTTAATAATAATAATAATAATAATAATAATAATAATAATAATAATAATAATATAAAAATAATAACAATAAATAATTTAGAACAATAGTAATGTCTTTTCAGTTTCTTCGTACTCCTCATACTTATGTCCTCCGCAGCACTACCAGCACAGCAAACACCAGCTATAATATATAATACATTAATAATTATAAGAATACAATAACAATAAAATACACTTGAAACCAATATGAATGTCTTTTTCCTTTCTTCATTCGTACCTCATCATACGCTGTCCCTCGCAGCAATCTCGCCAACAGCAACCAACCGTTAATAATAATAATAATATAATAATAATAATATAAGAATAACAATATAATATTTAAACAATTTTAATGCTCTTTTCCCTTTTCATTCGTACCTCCTCATACTCTGTCCCTCCCGCAGCCACTAGCAAGCAACAAACAGGTCATAATGTAATAATAGCATAATTAATAATAATAATAATATAATAATAAGACTTAACAATAATAATTAATTTAAAACAATTATTAGTACTTTTCCTTTTTCATTCGTACATCCCATACTTGTCCCTCGAAGCCCACTCCAGCAACCGCAAACCAACCAGTTAATAATTATCATAATAATGCGTAAGAATAAGAATAGAATAATAATTAATATAAGAAATAAAAATAATAATAATGTAAAACAATATGAATGTCTGTTGTCCTTAGTCTCATTCGTACCTCCTCATACTTCTTCCTCCGCAGACTCCCGCAAAGGCCACCAACCCATTAATAATACTATATTAATAAAAGAAAATCAGAATAATAATAATAAGTAATAACAATAAGAATAATTAAACAAGTTTAATTTGTCTTTTTGTCCTGTTTCAAGTCGTACCTCATCTACTTTGTCCCTCCGCAGCCACTCCAGCAACGGCAACCGACCAGTTAATTATAAGAATAATAATTTAAAAATGGGTTTTCATTTTTGTTTTAAATGTCTTTTCATATCATACCTCCTCCTACTTCTGTCCCTCCACCCACACTTCAGCAATGGCAACCAACCAGCTAATTAAAATAATCATAATAATTTAGACAAATGTCAATGTCTTTTTTTCTTTTAATTTCATACCTCCTCATACTTCTGTCCCTCCGCAGCCACTCCAGCAACGGCAACCAATGACAGCGTGTCGATCTCAGTATCTTCCAACATCTGCACATTCAAATTGAAATTCAAATAAACTCATAATGATGCGCGTCTGGATAAGAGCTTTGGCAAGCAAGCTCTTCTCATCTTCAAGCGTCTGCAGATTCAAATTCAAATTCAAATTTTGTTTGATGCGCTTCTGGATCTGAGATTTGGCAAGCAAGCTCTTCTCATCTTCAAGCGTCTGCAGATTCAAATTCAAATTCAAATTTTTTTCTTCTTTGGTTGAGGCGCTTATGGATTGAGAGTTTGGCAAGCAAGCTCTTCTCATCTTCAAGCGTCTGCAGATTCAAATTCAAATTCAAATTTTGTTTGATGCGCTTCTGGATCTGAGATTTGGCAAGCAAGCTCTTCTCATCTTCAAGCGTCTGCAGATTCAAATTCAAATTCAAATTTTGTTTGATGCGCTTCTGGATTTGAGCTTTGGCAAGAAAGCTCTTCTCATCTTCCAATTATGCAGATTCAAATTCGAATTCAAACTCTTTATGATGCACTTCTGGATCTGAGGTTCAACAAGCAAGCATGATAACAGATTCAAATCCAAATTCAAACTCTTAATGATAATCTCTTGGATCTAAGCTTTGACAAGCAAGCTCTCTGATAACAGATTCAAATTCAAATTCAAATTGTTAATGATGCGCACATGAAACTTGAGGCCTCTGAAAAAGCCAGTATTGAGAACAGGATTAAATTTCACAAATTCCAAACATTTAATATTGGCCACATGAAACTGAGCCTTGACAAGCCAGCTATCTGATAACAGATTCAAATTCAAATTCAAACATTTAATTATGCGCACTTCAATCTGAGCCTTGACAAGCACTCGCAGATTAAAAATGCTCTGATACAATTCAATTCAAATTAAATACAATTTAATGATGCGCGCGCCTGAAATTTGAGCCCTTGACAAGCAAGCTCTCTGATAACAGATTTGAATTCAAATTAAATAGTTATAAAGCATGCGTCACTTCAATCTGAGCCTTGGAACGCAGCTCTCATAAACTGATTCAAATTCAGAATTCAACATTAATTTGATGCGCCAACTTCAATCGAGCCTTGACAAGACCAGGCTCTAGAAACTGATTCAAATTCAAATTCAAACTCTTAATGATGCGCACTTGAAACTGAGCCTTGACAAGCCAGCTATCTGATAACAGATTCAAATTCAAATTCAAACATTTAATGATGCGCAACTCAATTGAGCTAGGACAAGGCATGCTCTTCAAAAATGGATTCCAACTTCAAATGAACAAAAATTTAATGATCGCCACTTTCAATAGAGGCCTGACAAGCAGCTATCTAGATAACTGGATTCAAATTCAAATTCAAATTTCTTAATGATGCGCACTCTGAAACTGAGCATTGACAAGCCAGGCTCTCTGATTACCAGATTCAAAATTCAAACTTCAAAATTTAAAAATGAGCGCACTTCCATATGAGCCAGTGAACAAGGGCAGCGCGCAGACAAGAACGGATGCAAATGCAAAGGCAAAACCGGAATGAGGCCACGAAAACGGAGCCCTTGACAAGCCAGCTATCTGATAACAGATTCAAATTCAAATTCAAACATTTAATGATGCGCACTTCAATCTGAGCCTTGACAAGCCAGCACTCTGATAACTACTATTGAGCTATTCATCTAAACGGGATCATAACAACTGCAAGCAAGCTATTTGATAACTGTAGCAGGTGATGTAATGAGAATGCCTGGTGGGGACCTGGTTACCTGGACAGTGCCTGGTGGGGCGTGGTATTAAGGGAGCTCTACCATTGAGCCATTCATCGAAACGGGATCATAACAGCATCGTGCAGTACTCGAAACGGGGTCATAACAACTGTCTGCAAGCCAGCTATTTGATAACTGTAGCAGGGGATGTAATGGCGTCATCACTATTTGTTTTCGTGCGATGCGTCGCATTGGGGACTCGGACAAGCGACCCAGTTGCGACGCATGTCCCCCCAAAAACCAAACAGCCCAAGGGCGGTCGGTGGGGCATTTCTGAGTAGTTCACCAAGACCTATGTGTCGCGTCGCACACAAAAAAACAGTGAGCATTATTGAGGTTAACATGAAAACTACTTCTGAACTGAAACAAGCGATGTAATGAGAACGCCTGGTGGGGACCGGTGGGGAGATGCTAGTGTTTACGGTTTAGGGTATAGGAGATCTGGCTTGTGGGTACTGGCTTTGTGGGCACTAGCATCCCCACTCCGTGGGAACCTGGTTACCTGGACAGTGCTACCGTGGCGGTTGACAGCGACCGCGAACACTAAGGCGCACCCGTAGGAATTCTTGAACCCTGCACCTTCAGCCTGATTTCAACTTACTCGACGATTGAGCCAATCGTCAAAACGGTAGATTGGAAACCACCAAGTCAAAATTATGAGATTTGATACCCCCAGTATAACAGTACTAAATGCGCGCAACACAAAAAAACAGCTGCGCGAAATGCGCAAATTTTTCATTGTTTTTTCAATTGAAAATTGAAATTGAAAAAATTGTCATTGTTTTTTTCTCTTTATGATGCACTTCTGGATCTGAGGTTCAACAAGCAAGCTCTCTGATAACAAATTCAAATCCAAATTCAAACTCTTAATGATAATATCTTGGATCTAAGCTTTGACAAGATTTGACAAGATTTGAAGATGAAACAGATTTTTGCTCAAATCCCGAATCACACCAAACCCACAAAAACAACAACACAAAAAACGAAAAAAAAGGCTAAAACACCCAACCCCGCTAATCAGCCCAGTAACGAAGCATCCCCATGCCCATACAAACAGAACTCACCGTTCTCAACGATGCGAGCGGGATCTGCCCGGGGCGACACTCAGTGTGCTCACATCCAAGCCAACAAAGAACACGGCAGCACACCAGCACACACACGAAGAGTGCCCCCAACCTCCCACCCCAACCACTGATATATACATAACACCAAACAAAAAGAACTAACACACTCTCAACAGATGCACAGCCCGCTGGGAATCGCGCGTTCTGGGCAGAAAATCAGTGTGATCACATCCAAGAAAAATAACATCTGACCAACCACCACAACACATAATATATGCCCCACCCACCCCCCACCCACCCCCCCCTACATACACACACAAACAAACAAGACTCACCTATCAAACGATGCGATGATGGTATCTGCGCCTGGGCGAAAACCAGTGTGCTCACATCACAAGCACCAGAAATAAAAATTGCACACACACACACACACACATAATATGCCCCCCCCCCCCCCACCCCACCACCACACCACACAAACACACACAAACAAAACAAACTCCCTTCACCGAGCGCTTGTGGATTGCGCCTGGAGCGAACTCAGTGTGTCACATCACATGCACAATATAAAATCTGCACATACACACACACACCAACACACTAATATGCCCCCCCCCCACACCACCCCCCCCCCCCACCCCCCCCCATACACACAACACAAACAGAACCACCCTCACTGATGAGCTTCTGGATCGGAGCTCCCAAAAATAGGTGTTGTGAACATCCACGCACAAAAACCCACCCAACCACCCAAAACACTTATGCCCCCCTCCCCCCCCCTCCCACACCACCCCACCATGCACACACACAGGCACCCAACCCCTCCCCCACCCCCCCCACCCATTTACACCCGTACACCAAAAAGAAACCCCCCTCTCAATGATACCGATGTGGAATCTGCGCCTCGGCCAACCAGTTTGTCACACCCCATGAAACAAATACATGTCCCCCCCCCCCCAACCACACACACACACACACACACCACACGAATTATCCCACACAAACACAACAAAGCGATGGTCACCCCCCCCCCCCCCCCCCCCACCCCCCCCCCCCCCATACACAAACAGAACCCACCCTTTTCTCAATTGTGCGCTGCTGGATCTGCGCCTCGGCAAACTCAGTGTGCTCATTTCCAATGATGAGCGAGTAACCAGTCACTGAATTTGAATTTGAATGAAGTCAGTGTGCTCGTTCTATTTAATGAATCTGAATTTGAATTTGAATGAAGTCAGTGAGCTCGTTTTTTTTAATGAATCTGAATTTGAATTTGAATTAACTCAGTGTGCACGTTTCCAATGATGAGCGAGTAGCCAGACACTGAATTTGAATTTGAATTAACTCTGTGTGCTCGTTTTTTTAATGAATCTGAATTTGAATGAAGTCAGTGTGCTCGTTCTTTTAAGGAATCCGCATTTGAATCTGAACGTAACTTCGTTTTGCTGTTGCATGATTGAGCGAGTAACCAGTCATGAATTTGAATTTTGGATTTGAATGAACTAGTGTGCTGCTGTTGAATGATTTGACGCTATTTGAATTTGAAAAATAATGAAACAGTGTGCTCTTTTTCCAATGATGAGCGAGTAGCCAGTCACTGAATTTGAATTTGAATTTGAATGAAGTTAGTATGCTCGTTTTTTTAATGAATCTGAATTTGAATTTGAATGAACTCAGTGTGCTCATTCCCAAACAAGAGCGAGTAGCCAGTCACTGAATTTGAATTTGAATTTGAATGAACTCAGTGTGCTCGTTTCTTTAATGAATCTGAATTTGAATTTGAATAAAGTCTGTGTGCTCGTTTTTTTTTATGAATTTTAATTTGAATTTGAATGAACTCAGTGTGCTCATTTCCAATGATGAGCGAGTAGCCAGTCACTGAATTTGAATTTGACATGAAAAATTAATTGTGCTCGTTTCAATTATAGGGAGTTAACCAGTAACTGGTAGTGAAGTAAATGTGGAAAGTGACGTGAGTGAGTGAGTGTAGTGAAGCAAGTGGGTGTGTCTGGGAGTGTGGATGGTGGTGATGGTGTGTGTGAGTGTATGGGGCGTAGTGTGTGTGTATGGGGGTGAGTGTGTGTGTCTGGGGGAGTGTGTGGGTATGGGGTGTGGTGTATTGGGGATGTGGGTGGGGGGTAGTGTATGGAGTGCTGTGTTCTGGAGGTGTGTGATGGTCTGGTTGAGTGTTGGGTGTGGGTTGTGTGGTTTGTGGGGGGGGTGACGTGTGTGTGGTGTAGGGGGGGGGGGTTGGGGGGGGTGGGGGGGGGAAAAAGGGACACACGGACAAACACCAATGCCAACTGGCACCCAAGAGAAACCAAAAAGGAAGTGGGCAGCTCGTGACGCACCACAAGTAACGGTAGTCGGGAACACCTGCAGGGGGATTCAGGGGGGGGGGGGGGGGGGGGGGGGGGGAGGCGATGTGTGTGTGTGAGGTTATTGGCGGGGGGTAGGGGGGTGTAGGGTGGTGTGTGGTGTGGCTGTGGTGGGGGTGGTGGGGGGAGTAAAAAGTATTAATCATATCATCAACGCACCACACGCCCACGGTAGTCGGGGAACGCCTGCAGGGAATCAGGGGGGGGGGGGGGGGAGGGTGTGGTGTGATGGGGGTGTTTGTAGTGTGTGTGTGGGTGGTGTTGGTGTGTGTTTGGTGGGGGGGGGGGGCAATGGGAGCCAAACGGTATGTATAATACCAGACGCACCACACGCTCACGGTAAAGGGGAACACCTGTACAGGTGAGGGGAGAGATGTGGGGGGTGGGGGGTGTGGGGGATGGGTGGGTGGTGGTGGTGGTCGGCGGGGCGGGGGGTGGGGTGGGGTGGGGGATGTGGGGTGTGTGTGTGGTCGTAGTGTGGAGGGAGCAACGATATTTATCATCAGCCTATGATGCACCACCCGTTCCGGTAGTCGGGGAACACCTGTAGGGGGATGATGCGGATAAAGGGGGTAGGGAGGGTTGTGTGTGTGAGTTGTGTTGTGGATGTTGGGGTGGGTGGGGAGGGGGCGGGGGGGGGGGGGGGGTGGGGGGGGGGGGGGGGGGGGGGGGGGGGCGGGGCGGGGGGTGGGGGACGCACCACCGCTCTACGGTCAGTCGGGGAAAACCTGTAGGGGTGGATGCGGAAGGGGCAGGGAGGTGTCGTGTGTGATGTTGTGTTTGTGTTTGTGTTTGCTGTGTTTGTGTTGGTGCTGTGTTGTTTGGTTGGTGGGAGTGTGTGTGTGTGTGTGTGGTGGTGTGGGGGGGGGGGCGGGGTGCTGGGGGGGGGGGGGGGGGCGGGGAGGGGGAGGGGGACGGTGTGGGTTCGAGAATCAAACAACTAGTGCAATCCCTGGACGGACACCGATCAGGTGGTCGGGGAACACCTGCATGGGATTAGGGGAGTAAGGGTGTTGGGGGGGGGGTGATGGGGGTAGGAGGTAGGTGGGGGGGGTGGGGTGGGGTGGGGGGGAGGGGCGGGGCGGGGGGGCGGGAGGGTGTGTGAGGCGGGGGTAGGGTGGTAGTGTGTGTGGGTGTGTGTGTGGGGGGTGGGGGGAGGCAACGGTATATCAATCTCATGACGGGACAAATTCGTACGGTAGTTCGGGGGGAAACACCTGATGGGAGGAGGGCGGGGGGAGGTGTGTGTGATTTGTGGGGGGGGTTAGGGGGGGAGTGTGGGGAGAGGAAGGGGGGGAGTGGGAGTGGCTAGGGTGGGGGGCGCGGTGGGGAGGAGGTGTGGAGGTGTGTGTGTGTGTGGGGGGGGCGGGGGGAGGGGGCTGTGGGCGGGCGGGAGGGCACGGGCTGTGGGGCATGGGAGTGCAGGGGGGGTATGCTCGAATTTCTTTTAGGAAGGCGAGGTGGGTGGGGTGTCGGGTGGTCTATGTGCCCTTAGAGGTGCTGTGTGGCGCCATCCGGCGACGGTGACGGGTGGGGGGGGGGAGGTGGGACGGACTGGGAGGTGTTGGGCTGGGATGGGTGGTGACGCAGTTAGGAGAGGTACGTAGGGCAAAGAAGGAAGGGGGGAGAGCCCGGGGATGTACTGGGAAGGGAAAGGCGGGGGCGCTGGTTGGTGATTAGGTCGGGGACTCTAAAAAACCCCCCCCCCCCCCCTCGGGATAATTAGGTGGGATCACGGGCGGGAAATTTGCGGCGGTTGTTCGTCCCACCATAATTCAGGAAGGGCGCGGGGGGGACCTGCGAAGGTTGGGGGGGGGCGGGGGGCGTGGGAACTGTGGATGGGGGGAAAGGGGGGACGCAATGGCGAGGACTATGTGTGCATCCTCAGGGTGGGGGGCGGGGGCCTGGGTTGAGGGGGAGGGGGGGAGCGATACGGGGCGGGAGTGGATGGTATGTGGGATCGGTAGGGTGAAGGGGGTGGGCGGGCGGCGGGAGGGTACCCGCCGCGATGGGAGGGCAGGGAAATGTAGGGGATGGGCAGGGAAGGATGGGAGAGGGGGGGGTGTTGTGGGGGGGGATGGGTGTAAGGGGGGGAGGGGGTTGTGTGATGGGGTGGGGGGGGAGTGCTTTAGGGTGATGGGGGGGGGGGGGAGGGGGGGGGGGGGGGGGGGGGGGAGGTGCCTTGTGTGATGGGTGGGGGGATCGGGGGGAGGTGTGGGGTGTGGGGGGATGGGGGTGGAGGGGGGGGGTGGGGGTGGGGGGGGTGTTGAGTGGTGGGGGATGGCGTGTGTGGGGGGGAGGGGGAGGGGGGCGGGAGTGTTGATGCGTTGGTGGGGGGGGATGGCGTGTAGTGTTGCGTGTGTGGTGTGGGGGTGGGGGGGGGGGGGGGGGGAGGGAGGGGTTGTGGGGGGGGGATGATGGGGGGGGGGGGGGGGGGGGACACATGACGCCTCAACACCAGGAAAATCTGTCGGGATAGAACTGAGTAGGCCAGGGTAAGTGGATCCAGTAGCCAGCTAGGGAGCAATAATGTCCCACCAAGCCCAAGTCCCTTCTCCCACACCACACACCCCATCCACACACCCAACCACCCACCCACACCAACAGCCTCAACCCACCATGGAAAACCTGTCGATAAAGAATTGCAGGAGGCCTCAGGGAGGACGGGATCAGATGGCCAAGCACACAATTAATGAACAACCGGATGAGCTAGGTAGAGAGAAGCCCAGCCGCAAGGAATAACAACTTGGCAGAGTACCGCCCAAAGATGGATGGTCAATGCGGAGGTGGGTGCTGTTGGAGTGGGTTGTGGGGAGGGGGGGTGGGGGGGGGCGGGGGGCGTGTGTAGGGGGGTTGGGGTGTGGGGGGCGGAGGGGGGGGCGCGTTGGTGGGTGGTCTGTTGTGGGTGGGTGGGGGGGAGGGTGGGGGTGGGCGGGTGGGGGGGTTGCGTGTGTTGAGTGTTGTAAATAGGTGGAGAAGAAGCCAGCTCTCCTGGAATAAAAAATCTGGCGAGTACGCGCTGACATGGTTGTCCTTGTAAAGGTGGTGCGGTTGGGTTGGGTAGGGTTGGTTCGGTTTTGCGTTTGGTTTTGGTTTGGGTTGGCTAGTGTTAAGATGGGTGGTGGGTTGGGTTGGGTGGGTTGAATTGGGTTGGGTTGGGTTGGGTTGGGTGGGTTGGGTTGGGTGGGTAGGGCTCGGGTTGGGTTGGGTTTGGGTTGGGTTGGGGTCAGGGTTTGGGGGTTGGGGGGTTGGGGGGTTGGGGGATCAGGGGGGGGGGGTGGGGGGGGGGCGGGGGGGGGGGGAGTGGGAGTTTGTTGTGCGATAGGTAGAGTAGAAGCCCAGTCGCAGAGAATAAAAAACTTGGAATAGGACCGCGCCAACATGGGTGGTCACTGCGAGGGGGTGAGTGAGTTGTGTCAGGGCGGGAAGGGAGGGACATTGGTATGTTCGTTGTGTGTTGTGTGGCGCCGTGTGTATGTGAACTGTGTTTGGTGGTGTCGGTGGTGGATGCGGGTGAAGGGGCGGGGGGGGGGAGGGGGGTTGTGTCGGGTGTGTTGTGTGTGGTGGTGTGGGTGAAGGCGAAGGCGGGGGGGGGGGGGGGGGGGGGGGGGTAGGTAGAGACAGAAGACCCAGCTCGCCGGGAAATATAAAACTTGGCAGAGGAAACGGCAGACCAATGGGTGGTCAGGAAGGGGGTGCGGTGGGGTTTGGGTTGGGTGGGGTGGGTCGGGTTGGGGTTGGGTATGGGTTGGTTGGGTGGGAGCTTGGGTCAGGTTGGGGGGGAGTCTGTGGGAGGGGTAGGTTGGGGTGTGTGTGTGGGAGGGGGGGGGGGGGAGTTGTGATGGGTAGTGAGACGCCCAGCTCGCAGGGAATACAAACTTGGACACAAGACAAAGCAACCATGGTGTCACTGCGAGGGGGTGCGTGAGGTGTGGAAGGGGGAGGGAGGGAGAGGGGGGGGGGTTAGGGTATTTGATCGTTTGTGTGTGTGGGGCGGTGTGGGGGGGGGGATCGGCGCGGTTGAGGGGGGGGGGGGGGGGGGAGGGGTCGATGCGGGGCGGGGGGGGGGGGCGATGGGTAGGAAGAAGCCAGCTCGGGGGAATCAAAAACTGGCACAAGAACACGCAACCACTGGGTGGTCCTGGCGAGGGGGGGCGTGAGTTTGTGTGAAGAGCGGGGAGGGGGGTGTTGTGTGTGCGTTTGTGATGTGTGTCGTGTGTAGTTTGTGTGGGTGGGGGGGGGGGGGGGGTGGGGGTTGGGGTGGGGGGGGGGGGGGTAGATTCGTAGGGTTAGCGAAGAAGGCCCAGCTCGCGGGAATAAAAACTTGGAACAGGACCACGCCAACGCTGGTGGTCACGGCGAGGGGGCGTGATTTGGTGTGAAGGGGGGAGGAGGGGTGATATTTGTGATGTGTTGTTTGTGTGGTTGTGGTGGGGGTGGTGGTGGGGGGGGGGTGAGGTGAATGTGAGAGAAGCCGCTCGCTGGGAATAAGAAAACGTGGGCCAGAGCGACTGCGCAACGCTGGTGGTTTCATGTGTGTCGGTGTAAGTGTTGTGAGTGTGGTGTGGTGTAGTGTGTGGTGTGTGGGGTGTGGGTGGGGCGGGTGGGGGGGGGTATGGGATGTGGCTTGTGGCCGGGGGTGTGTTGGTGTTTGAATGATTGGTGTTTGTGAGTGTCGGCGCTTCAAAACTTGGCCCAGGGCGCGCGACACTGGTGGCACTGTAAGGGCTTGGGTGCGGTGTGTGGTGTGGTTGGTGCGGGTTGTGGTATGCGGTGTGTGGTGTAGGGGGGGGTTGGTATGGGATGGGGTGTGGTGTGGGTGTGGGGGTGGGTGCGGGTGTGGGTTATGGGTTGGTTTGGGTGGGTAGGGTGTGTGGTGGGTGGGATGTGGTGGGTGGGTGGGGTGACTGATGGGTTTTTGCGTGCCGGTGTTTCAAAGAATTGCGCAAAGGAAAGAGCATCCTGGTGGTTCACTGCAAACAGTGTTGTGGTGTCGGTGTTGAGTGATGCCTGAGTCGGCTTGTGGTGTGGGTGTGTGGGTGTGTGGGGTTTGGGGTGTGGGGGTGGGGTGTGTGGGGGGGGGGGTCGATAGGTAAGAAGAAGCCAGCTCGCCAGCGGAATAAAAATTTGGCAGAGGACCGCGCCAATAATGGTGGTCATGCGAGGGGTGCGTTGTGTGTGTGTGTTGTGTGTGTGAGTTTGAGTGCGTGGGTGTGTGTGTGATGTGTGGTGTGTGTTTTTTTGTATGTATGTGTGTGTGTGTGATTGTGTGTGTGAAGGGGTGGGAGGGATGGGGGGGGGGGGGGGGGGGGGGTTGTGGGGTTGGTGTGTGTGTGTGGGGGGGATTGAGGTACGGTTGTGGGTTGTGGGGGTAGGGGGGTGAAGGGGGACATGACGGGAGGAGGGGTGGGGGGGGGGGGGGGGTGGAGATGTGGGGTCTGTGTGTATGTGATGGGGAAGGGATGTTAGACGTTTTAGCTTACCGGTTGTGTCGACCACAATAGATAATATAATAATGGTCAGTAAGGGAACTTACACACAACAGTGACATGGAAAACGATTTGACCAAAATTCGAAAAATAATGAATGAAAATCAGCAAAAATGAAATAAAAAAGGGGGAAATCACAATTAGGGGAGCTTACACACGACGGTGGTGAGCAAAGCAAAATCGTTACGGATGCTGGGTACAGCGATCTGAAAAGGTTGTTTGAGAAACAAAAAAAAGGAAATATCAGAATAAAAAATAAAAATAAAAAGAGTCAGTATCTCTAGAGACAAGGGAACTTACACACAACGGTGGTGAGGAAAGCGAAATCGTTTTGGATGCTTGGTACAGCGATCTGACCAGGGTTCTTGAGGCCAACCTGCTTCATTGTGGTCAGAATTCAAAAATAAATATAAATAAATAAATAAATATATAATAAAACCTGAATAAAACATTTAAAAATGTTTAAACATGTAATAAGAAAGGTAACTTACACACAACTGTGGTAAGGAAAGCGAAATCGTTACGGATGCTTGGTACAGCGATTTGACCAGGGTTCTTGATGCCAACTTGCTTAAGCTCATTCTGCATTACATTGCGCCGGGTCTGCCCATTGTTCTCAATGCCCCACTTGGGGATGAACTCTGCCGCCTTTAGGTCCTTGAAGGAGGCGACAACCTGTAGGGGGGGGGGGGGGGGGGACTGGGTTGGACTGGGTTGGACTGGGTTGGACTGGGTTGGACTGGGTTGGAATGGGTTGGGTTGGGTTGGGTTGGGTTGGGTTGGGTTGGGGTGGGGTTTGGGTTTGGGTTTGGGTTGGGCTGGTTTGGTTTGGTTTGGGTTAGGTTGGTTTGGTTTGGTTTGGTTTGGTTTGGGTTAGGTTGGGTTGGGTTGGGTTGGGTTGGGTTGGGTTGGGTTGGGTTGGGTTGGGTTGGGTTGGGTTGGGTTGGGTTGGGTTGGGTTGGGTTGGGTTGGATACCCCCCCTATCAAACAGTGCTCACCGCCAATCCAGATAGACACTGCTGCCCTGGCAACCCAGACTGGTATCTGTACGTAGTTACAAAGCAGCCTCGTAACCCGGACTGGTATCTGTACGTAGTTACAAAGGACCAGTGTCTACCTTGATTGGTAGAGAACACCTACAACCATAAAGCTAGAAAACACCCACTTTCAGATTCGGGAAGAAAAAAACTTCTTTTTCTTTTTTTTAAATCACATACACTTCATCGCGCACACTGCCAATCCAGATAGACACTGCTGCTCTGGCAACCCGGACTGGTATCTGTACGTAGTTACAAAGCAGCCTCGTACGTTTGAATTGTAAACAATTAAATGATCACGCCGTGCAACTGTGCGTGGAGTTATGGGAACCTGCCCGTTTGATTGATCTGGATAAACTAACTCTTACAAAATCCCTAGGTACCCAGAGGGGGGAAGCTAGTCTGAATTTTGCCAGTCCGGGGGTAACCAGTTACCTCTAAACCCTGAACCCCCTAAACCCCCAAACCCCAAACCCTAAAACCCCTAACCCCCCACCCCCGGACTGGCAAAGTTCCACAGCAGTTCTACAGCCTGTTTCAAACCAGTTGGGGGTCAGGTTAAGGATTGTGCGTTTGGAGGTTGGGGGGCACGGGGAAAGAAAGCAGTAGGCCAGTCATAGTTCTGGGCGTTCACAGTGGCCCTTTGTGTTGTACCCCTTTGTAAGCCGTTGGCCAACCAACGCGTTGATCGGCCCTTGACGGCAGACCTACAGCCTGTTTCCAACCAGTCGGGGGTCCGGTTAAGGATTGTGTGTTTGGAGGTTTTAGACTCGACCTTTAACCAGGCCTTAACTTTCGGGAAGATGGTTGGAAACAATGTGCACTTCCAAGTGTACAATGAGGATGGCGTAACCCTATCGATGGCTACCCCGGGCCTGTACCCCAATCTGGAAACCTTCCACCAGTTAAGCAGTCATCAGCACCTGACCAGGTCAATTCAAATTCGGGTCAACGGGGCTAATGCGCTCTGCAGCACTTCCTCGCGATTCAGACGCTGATTTCGGCGTTTATTCCACTTCTTGCCGCAGCTGGTTGCCTCAGGAAGATCAGTCAACAAGTTCAATGCAGCGTCACAATTTTTACAATTCAAATAAAATTCAAATTCAAACAGCATGAATGAAATCGGCAGACGGTGAGCAGTGTAGGGCGGAAGACCAGTTACAATTCAATTCAAATCAATTCAAAACAGCATGAATGAAAACGGCTAGAAGGTGAGCAGCCCGCAGGTGGCGGGAAGAAAAAGAACAATGTAACAACTCAAATTCACATTCAAATTCACAACAGCATGAATGAAAATCAGCAGAAGGTAAGCAGCCGAGGTGGCGGAAAAAACCATTGTAACAATATAAATTCAAATTCAAATTCAAATTCAAATTGCAAACTTCAAACTCAAGCAGCTTGAATGAAATCTGGCATTCAAAATTCAAACAGCATGAATGAATCGGCAGACGGTGAGCTGCCCGAGGTGCGGAAGAACCATGTAACAATTCAAATTCAAATTCAAATTCAAACAGCATGAATGAAATCGGCAGACGGTGAGCAGCTTGTAGGTGGCAGAAGAACCATGTAACAATTCAAATTCAAATTCAATATCAAACAGCATGAATTAAATCGGCAGATGGTGAGCAGCCTGTAGGTGGCGGAAGAACCATGTAACAATTCAAATTCAATATCAAATTCAAACAGCATGAATGAAATTGGCAGACGGTGAGCAGACCGTTGGTGGCGGAAGAACCAGGTAACATTCAATTCAAATTCAATTCAACATCATGAAATGAAATCAGCATAGACAGTGAGCAGCCCGTAGGTGGCTGAAGAACCTAATAACAATTCAATTCAATCAACAGCATGAATGAAATCGGCAGACGGTGAGCAGCCCGTAGGTGGCGGAAGAACCATGTAACAACTCAAATTCAAATTCAAATTCAAACAGCATGAATGAAATCGGCAGACGGTGAGCAGCCCGTAGGTGGCGGAAGAACCATGTAACAATTCAGATTCAAATTCAAACAGCATGAATGAAATCGGCAGACGGTGAGCAGCCCGTAGGTGGCGGAAGAACCATGTAACAATTCAAATTCATATTCATATTCAAATTCAAACAGCATGAATGAAATCGGCAGACGGTGAGCAGCCCGTAGGTGGCGGAAGACACCATGGTGAACAATCAAAATTCAATTAAAATTTCAAACTCTTGAATGAAAAATCGGCAGGCGGTGAGCAGCCCGTAGGTGGTGGAAGAACCATGTAACAATTCAAATTCAAATTCAAACAGCATGAATGAAATCGGCAGACGGTGAGCAGCCCGTAGGTGGCAGAAGAACCATGTAACAATTCAAATTCAAATTCAAATATCACAAAGGCATGAATGAAATCGTGCAACGGTGAGCATCCGTAGGTGTCGGAATAACGATGTCACAATTCATATTCAAATTCAAATTCAACAGCTGAATGAATCGGCAGATGGTGACGCCCGTAGTGGTGGAGAAACATGTAACATGCAAATTCAAATCAAACAGCATGAATGAATCGGCATGACGGTGATCAGCCCGTAGAGGGCGGAAGAACCATGTCACAACTCAAATTCAATTCAATTCAAACAGCATGAATGAAATCGGCAGGACGTGAGCAGCCCGTAGTGGCGGAAGAGAACCATGTAAAACTCATATTCAAATTCCAATTCAAACATCATGAATGAAAATCGGCATACTGTGAGCAGCCGTACGTGGCATAAGAACCATGTAACAATTCAATTCAATTCAATTCAAACAGCATTAATAGAATCGGCAGACGGTGAGCACCCTAGGGTGGCGGAAGAACCAATTTAACAATTCAAATTCAAATCCAAAATCACATCAAACGCTTGAATGAAATCGGCAGAACGGTGGATGCACCCGAGGTGGTTGAAAACCATGTAACAATTCAAAATTCAATTCAAACAGCATGAATAAATCGTCAGACGGTGAGCATCCCGAGGTGCGGAAGAACCATGTAACAATTCAATTCGAATTCAAACTCCAACACATGAATGAAATCGGCAGAATGGTGAGCGCCCGTAGGTTGGCGGAAGGACATGTACATTCAAATTCAAATTCAACAGCATGAATTAAATCGGCAGACGTGTAGCAGCCCGTAGGTGCTGAAGAAACCAAATGTAACAATTCAAATTCAAATTCAAATTTCAACAGCAATGAATTAAATCGGCAGAGACGTGAGCAGCCCGTAGGTGGCGGAAGAACCATGTAAACATTCAAATTCCAATTCAATTCAAACAGCATGAATGAAATCGCAGACGGTGCTCAGCCCGTAGGTGCGGAGAACGCATGTAACAACTCAAATTTAAATTCAAATTCAAACGCAAGAATGAAAGTCGGCAGACGTTAGCAGCCCGTAGGTTGGCGGAAGAACCATGTAACAATTCAAATTCAAATTCAAATTCAAACAGCATGAATGAAATCGGCAGAAGGTGAGCAAAGCTTGTAGGTTGCAGAAGAACCATGTACAATTCAAATTCAAATCACTTCAAACCGCATGATTAAAATCGGCAGATGGTGAGCAGCCTGTAGGTGGCGGAAGAACCATGTAACAATTCAAATTCAATATCAAATTCAAACAGCATGAATGAAATTGGCAGACGGTGAGCAGACCGTTGGTGGCGGAAGAACCATGTAACAATTCAAATTCAAATTCAAATTCAAACAGCATGAATGAAATCAGCAGACAGTGAGCAGCCCGTAGGTGGCGGAAGAACCATATAACAATTCAAATTCAAATTCAAACAGCATGAATGAAATCGGCAGACGGTGAGCAGTCCGTAGGTGGCGGAAGAACCATGTAACAACTCAAATTCAAATTCAAATTCAAACAGCATGAATGAAATCGGCAGACGGTGAGCAGCCCGTAGGTGGCGGAAGAACCATGTAACAATTCAGATTCAAATTCAAACAGCATGAATGAAATCGGCAGACGGTGAGCATGCCCCGTAGGTGCGGAGAACCATGTACAATTCAAATTCATATTCCCTATTCAATTCAAAACCGCATGAATGAAATCGGCAAGACCGTGGAGCAGCCCGTAGGTGGCGGAAGAACCATGTAACAATTCAAATTCAAATTTAAATTCAAACAGCTTGAATGAAATCGGCAGGCGGTGAGCAGCCCGTAGGTGGTGGAAGAACCATGTAACAATTCAAATTCAAATTCAAACAGCATGAATGAAATCGGCAAGAAACGTGAGCAGCCCTAGTGGCAGAAGAACCACGTAGATTCAAATCAAATTCAATTCAAACAGCATGACTGAATCGGCAGACGGTTGGAGCAGCCCTATGTGGGCGAATCACCATTAACACTTCAAAATTCACATTCAAATTCCAACAGCTTGAATGAAATCGGCAGATGGTGAGCATCCCGAGGTGTGGAAGAACCATGTAACAATTCCAAATTAAATCAAACAGCTGAATGATCGCAGACTGGGAGCAGCCCGTAGTAGGGCGGAAGAAACCATGTAAGCTCAATTCATTCATTCAATTCAAACAGTCATGAATGAATCGCAGACTGTGAGCAGCCGTAGGTGTGCGGAAGAACCATGTAATAACTCCTATTCAAATTCAAATTCCGAACAGCTGACTGGAAATCGGCAGACCGGTGATCATCCCGTAGGTGGCAGAAGAACATGTAACGATTCAATTCACATTCCAAATTCAAACAGCATGAATGAAATCGGCGGACGGTGAGCAGCCCTTGGTGCGGAAAGAACCATGTACAATTCAAATTCAAATTCAAACTTCAAATTCAAACCAGCTTTGAATGAAATCGGCAGACGGTGATCAAAGCCCGTAGGTGGTGGAAAGAACCTGTAACATTCACATTTCAAATCAACTGCATGAATGAAATCGCAGACGTTGGAGGCAGTCCCGTAGGTGGCGGAGAACCATGTAAACAACTCCAAATTCAAATTCAAATTCAAACAGCATTAATGATATCGTGGCAGACGGTGAGCAGCCCGTATGTGGCGGAAACCCATGTACAATTCAAATTCAAATTCAAATTCCAAACAGCAGAATGAACTCGGCAGACAGTGAGTCAGCCCTAGGTGGCGGAGAGAAACCATGTAACAATTCAAATTCAAAATTCAAATCAAACAGCATTAATGAAATCGCAGGTACGTGAGCAGCCCATAGGTGGCGAAGAACCAGTAACAATTCAATTCAAATTTAATTCAAACAGCTTGAATGAAAATCAGCAGGCGGTGAGCAGGCCCTTAGGTGGTGGAAGAACCATGGTAACAATTCAAAATTGCATTCAAACGCAGAATGGAATCGGCCGACGGTGAGCAGCCCGTAGGTGGCAGAAGAACAATGTACACAATCAAATTCAAAGTCAAATTCAACAGCATGAAAGGAAATCGCAGACGGTGGGCAGCCCTTAGTTGGGGAAGAACCATGGTCAACAATTCAAATTTCATCAAATTCAAACACTGATGAAATCGGCAGACGGTGATCAGCCCGTATGGTGCGGAAGAACCATGTAACATTCAAATTCAAATTCGCAATTCAAATCAGCTTGATGAAACCGGCAGATGGTGAGCAGCCCGTAGTGGTGGAATACCTGTAACATTCAAATTCATTTCAATATTCAAATTCAAACAGCATGAATTAAATCGCAACGTGAGCAGCCGTAGTGGCGGAAGAACCATGAAACAATTCAAATTCAAATTTAAATTCAAACGCTTGAATGAATCGCAGGCTGTGAGCAGCCCTAGGTGGTGGAAACCATTACAATTCAAATTCAAATTCAAACAGCATGAAGAAATCGTGCAGAACGGTGAGCAGCCCGTAGTGGGCGAAGAACCATGTAACTTCAAATTCAAATTCAATGTCCAAACAGCATGAATGAAATCGGCAGACCGGTGAGCAGCCCGTAGGTGCGGAAAACCTGTAACAATTCCAATTCAAATTCAATTCAAACCACTTGAATAAATCGGCAGATGGTGAGCTAGCCCGTAGGTTGTGGAGACCATTTAACAATTCAATTCAATTCAAACAGCAATGAATGAAATCGGCAGACGGTGACATCCCGTAGGTGGCGGCAGAACCATGTAACAACTCAAATGCAATTTCAAATCAAACAGCCATGAATGAAATCGGCAGACGTGAGTCATCCCTAGTGTGCCGGAGAAACCCATGTCTAACTCATATTCAAATCAAATTCAAACAGCATGAATGAAATCGGCAGACGGTGAGCAGCCCGTAGGTGGCAGAAGAACCATGTAACAATTCAAATTCAAATTCAAATTCAAACAGCATGAATGAAATCGGCAGACGGTGAGCAGCCCGTAGGTGGCGGAAGAACCATGTAACAATTCAAATTCAAATTCAAATTCAAACAGCATGAATGAAATCGGCAGACGGTGAGCAGCTTGTAGGTGGCAGAAGAACCATGTAACAATTCAAATTCAAATTCAATATCAAACAGCATGAATTAAATCGGCAGATGGTGAGCAGCCTGTAGGTGGCGGAAGAACCATGTAACAATTCAAATTCAATATCAAATTCAAACAGCATAATGAAATTGGCAGAACCGGTGAGCAACCGTTGGTGCGGAAGAACATGTAACACTTCAATTCAATTCAAATTCAAAACAGCCATGAATGAATCAGCAGATACAGTGAGCAGCCCGTAGGCGGGCGAAGAACCATATAACAATTCAAATGCAAAATTCAAACAGCATATGAAATCGGTCAGACGTGAGTCATTCCGTAGGTGGCGTAAGACCCTGAACAACTCAATTCAATTCAATTCAAACAGCATGAACTGAAATCGGCAGACGGTGAAGCATGCCCGTAGGTGGCGGAAGAACCATGTAACAATTCAAATTCAAATTCAAACAGCATGAATGAAATCGGCAGACGGTGAGCAGCCCGTAGGTGGCGGAAGAACCTGTACAATTCACATTCATAATCATATTCAAATTCAAACAGCATGATGAAATTCGGCGACTGGGAGCAAGCCCGTAGGTGGCTGAAGAACCATGTAACATTCAATTCACATTTAATTCAAACAGCTTGAATGAAATCGGCAGCGGTGAGCAGCCCTATGTTGTGGAAGAAACATGTAACCAATTCAATTCAATTCAAACAGCATGAATGAAATCGGCAGAGCCGGTGAGCAAGCCCGTAGGTGCAGAAGAACCATTTACAATTCAAATTCAAATTCAAATTCAAACAGCATGAAATAATCCGGCAGACTGTGGAGCAGCCCCGTAGGTGGCGGAATAACCATGTAACAATTCAAATTCAAATTCAAATTCAAACAGCTTGAATGAAATCGGCAGATGGTGAGCAGCCCGTAGGTGGTGGAAGAACCATGTAACAATTCAAATTCAAATTCAAACAGCATGAATGAAATCGGCAGACGGTGAGCAGCCCGTAGAGGGCGGAAGAACCATGTAACAACTCAAATTCAATTTCAAATTCAAACAGCATGAATGAAATCGGCAGACGGTGAGCAGCCCGTAGGTGGCGAAGAACTGTAAATAACTCATATTCACATTCAAATCAAACAGCATGAAGTGAATCGCAGAAGACTGTGAGCAGCCCGTAGTGGCAGAAGACCTGTAACAATTCAAATTCAAATTCAAATTCAAACAGCATGAATGAAATCGGCAGACGGTGAGCAGCCCGTAGGTGGCGGAAGAACCATGTAACAATTCAATCAAATTTCAAATCAAATTCCAACAGCTTTGAATGCAATCGGCAGACGGTGAGCAGCCCGTAGGTGGTGGAAGAACCATGTAACAATTCAAATTCAAATTCAAACAGCATGAAATGAATCGGCAGACGTGAGCAGTCGTAGGTGGCTGAGAACCATGTACGACTCAAATTCAAATTCAATTCAAACAGCTGAATGATATCGGGGCAGACAAGTGAGCATCCGTAGGGTGGCGGAAAAACATGTAACATTCAAATTCATTCAACCCCACAGCATGAATAAATCGGCAACAGTGAGCAGCCCGGATTGGCGGAAGAACCATGTAACCATTCAAATTCAAATTCAAATCAAAACAGGCATGAATGAATCGGCAACGGTGAGCCCCATAGGTGGCGGAAGAACCATTAACCAATTTCAATTCAATTAAATTTCAAACAGCTGAAGAAATCAGCAGGGCGGTGAGCAGCCCGTAGGTGGTGAATAACCATGTAGCAATTCAAATTCAATTCAAACAGCATGAATGAAACGGCATACGGTGAGCAACCCGTAGGTGCAGAGAACAATGTAACAAATTTCAAATTCAAATTCCAATTCAACAGCATGAATGAAAATGCGGACGGGACAGCCCGTAGGTTGCGGAAGCCCTTGTAAAATTCAAATTCAAATTCAAATTTCAAACGCATGAATGAACTCGTCAGACGGTGAGCAGCCCTTGGTGCGGAAGAACCATGTAACAATTCAAATTCAATTCAAATTCCAAAGCAGCTTGAATGAACCGGCAGATGGTGGAAGCCCCGTAGGTGGTGGGAAGAATCCATGTACAAGTCAATTCATTTCATATCAAATTCAAAACAGCATGAATGAAACGGCAGACGGTGAGCAGCCCGTAGGGTGGCGTAAGAACCATGTAACAATTCAAATTCAAATTTAAATTCAAACATAGCTTGACTGAAATCGGCCGGCGGTGAGCAGCCCGAGGTGGTGGAGAACCATGTACAATTCAAATTCAATTCAAACAGCATTGATGAATCGTCAGACTGTGAGCAAGCCCGCGTAGGTGGCAGAGAACCATGTAACGATTCAAATTCGAATTCAAATTCAAACGCATGAATAATCTGCAGAACTTTGAGCACCCGTAGGTGGCGGAATAACCATGTAACATTCAAATCAAATTCAAATTCAACAGCTTGATGAAATCGGCAGATGGTGAGCAGCCCGTAGGTGGTTTAGAACCATGTAACAATTCAAATTCAATTCAAACGCATGAATGAAATCGGCAGAACGTGAGCAATGCCCGTAGAGGGCGAAGAACCATGTAAAAACTCAAATTCAATTTCAAATTCAACAGCATGAATGAATCGGCAGAACGGGAGCAGCCCGTATCTGGGCGGAAGAAACATGTAATAACGCTATTCAAATTCACTCACAGCATGAAGAAATATCGGCAGAGACGTTAGCAGCCCGTAGGTGCAGAAGAACCATGTACCAATTCCAAATTCAAATTCAAATCAACAGCATGAATTAAATCGGCAGACGGTGAGCAGCCCGTAGTGTGCGGAAGAACCTTAACAATTCAAATTTCAATTCCAATTCAAATTCAAACAGCTTGAATGAAATCGGCAGACGGTGAGCAGCCTAGTGGTGGAAGAACATGTAACAAGGTCAAATTCAATCACACAGCATGAATGAAATCGGCAGACGTGAGCATCCGGAGGTGGCGGGAACCATGTAACAACTCAAATTCAAACCAAATTCAAACAGCAATGGAATGATATCGCAGACATGAGCAGCCCGTAGGTGGCGAAGAACCATGTACAATTTCAAATTCAAATTCAAATTTCAACAGCATGATGAATCAGGCAGACAGTTGAGCAAGCCCGTAGGTGGCGGAAGAACCATGTAACAATTCAGATTCAAATTCAAATTCAAACAGCATGAATGAAATCGGCAGACGGTGAGCAGCCCATAGGTGGCGGAAGAACCATGTAACAATTCAATTTCAAATTTAAATTCAAACAGCTTGAATGAAATCAGCAGGCGGTGAGCAGCCCGTAGGTGGTGGAAGAACCATGTAACAATTCAAATTCAAATTCAAACAGCATGAATGAAATCGGCAGACGGTGAGCAGCCCGTAGGTGGCAGAAGAACAATGTAACAATTCAAATTCAAATTCAAATTCAAACAGCATGAATGAAATCGCAGACGTGAGCACCCGTAGGTGGGGCTGAAAAACATGTAACAATTCAAATTCAAATTCAAATTCAAACAGCATGATGAAATCGCAGACGGTGAGCACCCTTTGAGGTGGCGGAAGAACATGTAACAATTCAAATTCAAATTCAAATTCAAACACTTGAATGAAACCGGCAGATGGTGAGCAGCCCGTAGGTGGTGGAAGAACCATGTAACAATTCAAATTCAAATTCAAACAGCATGAATGAAATCGGCAGACGGTGAGGGCACCCGTAGGTGTCGGCGAACCATGTAACATTCAAAATTCCAAATTCAAATTCAACTAGCATGAATGAATCGGCAGACTGTGACAGGCCTCGGTAGGTGGGCGGAAGGACCATGTAGAATTCAAATTCAATTTCAAACAGCCTGAATGAAATCGGCAGACGGTGAGCAGCCCGTAGGTGGCGGAAGAACCATGTAACAACTCAAATTCAATTTCAAATTCAAACAGCATGAATGAAATCGGCAGACGGTGAGCAGCCCGTAGGTGGCGGAAGAACCATGTAACAACTCATATTCAAATTCAAATTCAAACAGCATGAATGAAATCGGCAGACGGTGAGCAGCCCGTAGGTGGCAGAAGAACCATGTAACAATTCAAATTCAAATTCAAATTCAAACAGCATGAATGAAATCGGCAGACGGTGAGCAGGCCCGCTATGTGTCGGAAACCCATGTAACAATTCAAATTCAAATTCAAATTAAAACAGGATGAATGAAATCGGCAGACGGTGAGCATCCCGTAGGTGGCGGAATAACCATGTATCAATTCAAATTCAAATTCAAATTCAAATTCAAACAGCTTGAATGAATCGGGTCAGGTGGGAGGGCGGTGAGCATCCCGTAGGTGGCGGAAGAACCCCATGTAACAATTATTTCAATTCTAATTCCAAATCAAACAGCATGAATAAATCGGCAGATGTGACACCCGTAGGTGGCGGAAGGACCATGTAACATTCAAATTCAATAAACCGCATGAAAGGAGGGGTGTTGAAATCGCGTGCAGCAGATACACTGTGATCAGCCCGTAGGTTGGCGGAAGAACCATGGTAACAACCTCAAATTCAATTCAAATTCAAACACAGCATGAATGAAATCGGCAGACGGTGAGCGCCCAGTGGTGGAAGAACCATGTAATAATTCAAATTCAATTCAATTCAAACAGCATGAAGAACTCGGCAACGGTGAGCAAGCCCGTATGTGGCGAAGCAAAACCATGTAACACTCAAATTCAATTTCAAATTCAAACAGCATGAATGAAATCGGCAGACGGTGAGCACCTGTGTTGGCGGAAGAACATGTAACAATTCAAATTCATATCAATTCAAACAGCATGAATGAAATTGGCAGCAGAAGGAAAAACGGTGAGAAGGACCTTTCGGTGGCGGAAGAACAGTAACAATTCAATTCAAATTCAAATTCAACATCAGAATGAAACGGCAGACGTGAGAGCCCGTAGGTTGGCGGATAACCATGTTAACAATCAAATTCAAATTCCAAATTCAAACAGCTTGAATTAAACCGCAGATGGTGAGCACCCGTAGTGGTGGAGAACCATGTAACATTCAAATTCAATTCAAACAGCATGAATGAAATATCGCAGGACGGGGAGCAGCCCGTATGTGGCGGAAGAACCATGTACAATTCAAATTCCAAATTCAAATTCAAACTAGCATAATTACATCGGCAGAACGGTGACAGCCCCGTAGGTGGCGAAGGACCATGTAACAATTTCAAATCAATTTCAAACAGCCTGAATGAATCGCAGCGGTGAGCAAGCCCGTAGTGGCGGAAGAACCTGTAACAACTCACATTCATTCAAACTTCAAACACATGAATGAATCGCATACGGTGAGCAGCCCGTAGTGGCGGAAGAACCTTTAACACTCATATTCAAATTCAAATTCAAACAGCATTAATGAAATCGGCAGGCGGTGAGCAGCCCGTAGGTGGCAAGACAAACCATGTAACATTCAAATTCAAATTCCAAATTCAACAGCATGAATTAAATCGTCAGACGGAGCAGCCCGTAGGTGGCGGAAGAACCATGTCAACACTTCAATTCAAATTCAAATTAAACGCATAAGGAATCGGCAGACGGTGAGCATCCCGTAGGTGGCGGAATAACCATGTATCAATTCAAATTCAAATTCAAATTCAAATTCAAACAGCTTGAATGAAATCGGCAGACGGTGAGCAGCCCGTAGGTGGCGGAAGAACCATGTAACAATTCAAATTCGAATTCAAATTCAAACAGCATGAATGAAATCGGCAGATGGTGAGCAGCCCGTAGGTGGCGGAAGGACCATGTAACAATTCAAATTCAAATTCAAACAGCATGAATGAAATCGGCATAGACGTGAGCCCCGTAGGTGCTGAAGAACCATGTAACAACCAATTCAAATTCAATTTCAAACAGCAGAATTAAATCGGCAAGACGGTAGCACCCGAGGTGTGGAAGAACCATGTAATAATTCAATTCAATTCAAATTCAAAAAACAGGCATGAATAAAATCGCAGACGGTGAGCTCCCGTAGGTGGGCGGAAGAACCATTTAACAACTCAATTCAATTTCAAATTCACACAGCATGAATGAAATCGGCAGAACCGGTGGAGCAGCCTGTAGGTGCGGAGAACCATGGAACAATTCAAATTCAATGTCAAATTCAAACACATGAATGAAATGGCAAGACGTGAGCAGACCTTGTGGCGGAAGAACCATGTAACAAGTCAATTCAAATTCAATCAACAGCATGAATGAAATCGGCAGACGTGAGCAGCCGTAGTTGCAGAAAACACCAGGTAACCATTCAAATCAAATTCCAACAGCTGAATGAAATCGCAGACTGTGAGCATCCCGTAGGTGAGCGGAAGAACGCAATTTTACAATCTAATCAACATTCAAACCATCATGAATGAAATGGGCAGACGGTGAGCAGCCCGTAGGTGGCGGAAGGACCATGTAACAATTCAAATTCAAATTCAAATTCAAACAGCATGAATGAAATTGGCAGACGGTGAGCAGCCTGTAGGTGGCAAAAGAACCATGTAACAATTCAGATTCAAATTCAAATTCAAATTCAAACAGCATGAATGAAATCGGCAGACGGTGAGCAGCCCGTAGGTGGCAGAAGAACCATGTAACAATTCAAATTCAAATTCAAATTCAAACAGCTTGAATGAAATCGGCAGATGGTTAGCAGCCCGTAGGTGGCGGAAGAACCATGTAACAATTCAAATTCAAATTCAAACAGCATGAATGAAATCGGCAGACGGTGAGCAGCCAGAGTGTGGAAGCCATGAAACAATTAAATTTCAATTCGAATTCAACAGCATGATAAATCGCAACGTGAGCAGGCTGTAGTCGCCGGAAGAACCATGTCACAACTCAAATTAAATTCAACATCATGAATGAGTCGGCAGACCGGGAGCAGCCCGTAGGGTGCGGAAGAACCATGTAACATTCAAATTCATTTCAATCAAACAGCATGAATGCATCGGCAAGTGAGCAGCCCTGTAGGTTTGCGGAAGAACCATGTAACAATTCAAATTCAAATTCAAATTCGAATTCAAATTCAAACAGCACGAATGAATCGGCAGATGGTGAGAGGCCTTAGGTGGCGAGAACCATGTAACAATTCAATTCAATTCAAATTCAAAAACAGCATGAATGACATCAGCCAGATGGTGCGCAGCCCTAGGTGCGGAAGAACCAGTACAATTTCAATTCAAATTCAAATTCAAACTCATGATGAAATCGGCAGACGTTGAGCAGCCCAGAGGTGGGCGGAAGAACCCCATGTAACATTCAAATTCAAATTCAATTCGGAACGCATAAATGAAATCGGCAGACTGTGAGGCAGCCCTGTATTCGGCGGAAGAACATGTAGCAACTCAAATTCAAATTCAAAACAGCATGAAATGAAATCGGCAGAAAGCGGTGAGCAGAGCAGCCCGTCGGTGGCGGCAGAACGCATGTAACAATCAAATTCAATTTCAAATTCAAACAGCATGAATGAAATCGGCATACGTGACAGCCCTGTAGGTTCGGAATAACCATGTAACAATTCAAATTCCATTCAAATTCAATTCAAATTCAAACAGTCATGAAAAATCGCAGATGGTGAGCAGCCCGTATGTTGGCGGAAGAACATGTACAATTCAAATTCAATTCAAATCACAAACAGCATGAATTGAAATCAGCAGATTGTGCCGCAGCCCGTATGTGGCGGAAGAACTCATGTACAATTCAAATTCCAAATTCAAATTCAACGCATGACAATTAAATCGCATACGGTGAGCAGCCAGAGGTGGTGAAGAAACCATGTAAACAATTCAAATTCAAATTCAAACAGCA
>JACBWV010000323.1:630260-644286 GCA_013435795.1 Chlamydomonas sp. ICE-L
CAGCTTCTCTTTGTCCGCGGCTGGGGCCGGAGGGGGGGGCCGCGACTGAGTCTTCAGTACTCGCCCTGGCCTTGACCAGCCGAATCGGACGCTGAGCGCATTTTGAAGGTCCTGCAAACGGCTTGACGCGCATGCATGGAGATGCTTTGAGAAATTGCATGATGGTCGGGCGGGTGGGACGTATTTAGTTGCAAGCCAGTTAGGAGAGGGTGAAATCAGACGGGCAGGTAGTAAGAGGGTAGAAGAGAGTAATCAGTTCGCCAAATCGATGATGGATGGTGCGGGTCGAGGATTTGTCGTAGCGGATATGGGGTTGGAGGTTGCGAGAGGTAGGGCAGCGGCAGCGATGGATGGCACGTCAGATGGGTCGAGAGGCTGGGGAGCGACGCGGATCAAATTCGTGGCGTATATCCGTAACGAGATCCAGGGGGGGCAACACTAGGGGGGGCCACGGGGGGGACTTCTGGCCTGGACCACGCAGATCGCAGCCCGTCGCAGCCCCTGGATCGCCGCCTCGGGCGGCCTCGGGTGCGCACCGCGCACCGGCCTACGGCCTGGGAACCTTTTCGGGGGGCCGACCAATCCCGCATATCGCATCCTCGGGACCCCCCCACCCGGCCCCGCTGCGGAAGGACGGAGGGTGGTTTTCTCGAGTCCGACTTTAGGGCGGTGTTGTTTCAACTGCTAGGACATGAGCCCCTGTAATCTTTCTTTCTTTCTATTAATTTACTACCTTCGCCTTTCTACTATACACACTTCTTAGCTATTTTTCTCTATGCCTTTGTAGTTCGCTCTGTTTTTTGGCGGAGCCCCCTCTTCAAGGGGGCGGGAGCCTCCAGGGTTACCCATTCGGTCCGTCTGTGCGACCGACCAATCGACCATCCGTCTGACCGCAATGAAAGCCTGACACGTCAGCCAACGGTCTCATAACTAACTCGCTTCCGTTGCCATCTGTCGCTCCGTCCGCGATCACTCTCCGCCATTTTTAGCCGTCGCATGCGACGCTGCACAGTAGTTGTTCGTTAAGCTCTTTAATGCACTTTTCTTTCTTTGCTTTTTTGGAGTTACCCCTGGACGCAGGTTCTGCGAGTTATTTTGGCCTGAACCCTCATTGTTGTAAAACTCTCCAGCTGCTCCGGATTTAATTTTAGATGTGATAGGACTTTCACCCCAGGAGGTGGGTCTCCCAGCACAAACTAGCGACCTGGAGGATTCAGTTCGAATGGCGTTGCCAACTTGCCACTCCTACAATACGGTACATTACATTACAATAAAGTAGGCGCTGTACTGTCTCGTCATTGATTTGTGCGGTACATTACATTACAATAAAGTAGGCGCTGTACATTGATTTTTGCTGAGTATGTCACAATGTTCTCTTTATCTCTCTCTCTCTCTCTCTCTCCTCTGCTCTCTCTCCGCATCTCTCCTCTCCTCTCCTCTCCTTTCTTTCTTTCTCTTTGTTTCCCAGTATGTAACAATAGCCTTCCTTCCTTCCTTCCTTCTGTTTTCCGTGGCTATATCACGGGGCAGCGTTTTTAGGCATGATTAATTTAAAATATATACCGGTATTTAATTAATGTAATTAAAAACCCAAAATGTATTTGATTGATTTCCGTGGCTATAACACGGGGCAGCGTTATTAGGCAATCAATTAATCGACATTTTCACGATTGTAACAGATTGTAATGTTTATTTGCGAATTTAGCCATCGGCATATCTCAGGGAAGTGCCTTGTGATATATTATGACGCTAGTCCTGTCTAGGTCCCAAGTCTACCTCCGTATGCCCGCCTAATGTCAGGCCTCCTGCGGCATGCCACAGCCATATCACCAGGCTGGCATGACGAGGGAATCTACCGTATGCGCCTCATGGCAGGCTCCAGGCTGGCATGCACCATATCACCAGGCTGGCATGACGAGGGAATCTACCGTATGCGCCTCAATGCAGGCTCCAAGCGGCCTTCACGGATAATCACCGCTGGCATACGAAGGAATCCTACCGTAATGCGCCTAACGCATGGCTATTCAAGAACTAGGGATCTACCTTGTGCGCCTTAGGGCAGGCTCCAGGCTGGCAGGCACCACATCACCAGGCTGGCATGACGAGGAAATCTTCCGTATGCGCCTATATTGTTGGCGGTCTTCGAACGTGGCGGCTCTAAAACAAAGTGAACACAATTATCATGTGCACTATGGCGGTGATTTGGAATCTAGAGTGAACCACAACTTGGTCCAAGTGTCATGCTTTGGCAGTTACATTTTCAAAACACATTCTCGGCCACGGTGGTTCCATTTTAAACCACATTAAATATCCCAAAATCAGATATTTATCCCTGGGCTTAAGCTTACATAATGTCCCGGGCAGGGTACTGCTTCTTGCCAAATTGGTCAGCGCTTAAAGCGCACAAACGTCAAATTGGTCAGCGCTTTTTAGTGCAAAAACTGCGCGCTGCGCCCACAGGGGGTTGAAAAAACTGTGCGAAATGCGCAGAGGGGCTCAAAAAGGCAGCAAGGCACCGCGCTGCCGCGCGCGCTTAGTAGTACCCTGGTACTGGCATGTTGGTATGTATGCATGTATGTATGTATGTATGCATTACATTAACATTGCATGTTAGTCTACTTTGACGCCGCTGAGGGTGTTGAGACTCTGTCTTTAAACAAAGAAAAGCAAAAACCCACAAGCAAAAGCAAAAAACGCCCATTACAACTCTGGGGTGTTCGAGGTCATGTATGTATGTTGTAATGTATGTATGTGTGGTCTTTCGGTCCTGTCTTTCTGTCTGTAATGTTTATGTATGTAATAATTGTATGTATGCATGTATTGTATGTAGTATTATGTATGTATGTATGCATGTATGTATGTATTTATGCATGTATGTATTTATGTATGTATGTATGTATGTAATGGATGTTGTATGTAGTTAATGCATGTATGTCTGTATGTATGTATCTAATGTATGTACGTAGGTATGTATGTTATGAATGTAGTAATGCATGCATGTATGTAATGTATGCATGCATGTATGCATGTATGCATGTAATGTATGCATGCATGTATGTAATGTATGCATGTATGTAATGTATGTATTAGTTGTATGAATGTAGTCATGTATGCATGTATGTATGTATGTATGTAGTATGTATTATGCATGCAATGCATGTATGTATGTATGTATGCATGTCAAGTCAGTTATGTAGAACATGCTAGTCTAGTCTCTACTCGAGACCTCTTGGGTTGCAATCTTTGCATAGGCTATGCCATTTGCATTTGCATCCTGGTCTGTTTCTGTTGTCCCTCTTCATGTTTTTTCCCCTTTTTGTTTGTCGTATCATCTAAAAATGTGTGTTGCAGTCCAGGGGTGGTCCAAATAGGCTACAGGGACTTGCCCAACCGTGCAAGGGTCCACGTGCGTAGGGAAGGGGCTTCAAAAGAACAAAACATTCATGAGCTTGACCCCAAGCAATCGGTGTACCCAAGGGGGCCTTGAGTTTGTGCTACAGTGATCATTTCATTATACTATATATCCTGGGCCTAACGGTGACTATAGCTAGTTTCAGAATGGTGAGCTACAAGCACCCGGATGCTATATCGGCATCTAGACCTAGATGCCGATATAGCATCCGTGTGCCTGTCGTTCACCATTCTGACAGCTAGCTCAGGCTTACGCTATGGTGTCCTTAACTTCACGTCCTGTGAGTGAATGTATTACACGGATGTAATCATTTCAATTTCAGAATGCAATCATGTACTATACTGATGAGAAACTTTTAAAATAATTGTTCCAGATCATGTTATTACATACATAGGGAGCGGCAGGGGGGGGGGGGGGGGGGGGGGGGGGGGGGGGGGGGGGGGGGGGGGGGGGGGGTACCTGGGTAGCGCTACCTAGCGCTACCTGCCGTGCTCGCATAGCTGGTTTCCAGCTATCAATGTCGGTAACTTGTCCTCGAAGTTGCTATTTGGTACCGATTTTGCATAGCTTTTCACAAGGAATCCGAATTTCGCATTCGCGAAGCGTGATTCCGTTCATATCATAACTCGTAAAGGTATACCGAGCCCCCCCCCCAACCCCCCCACCCACACGGTAATGCAAATAAGTGGTTACACATCATAACTGTAACAGGGCATAAGACTTGTACAGCAAATAGCTGTCACCACATATAACTGAACAGGTAATAAGAGCTGTAACAGCAAATAGCTGTTACACATTCATAACTGTTTTCTTTTAACAGGTCATAAGCAGCCTGTAACAGCAAATAGCTGTACACATTCATAACGAACTAGGTCATAAGCGCTGCCCCCACCTCTCCCCCTGCCCCGCCCCCCGGTAATAGTCTAGACAATAGCTTGCTTCACCATGTCATAAACTGTGCTAACAGGTCCTAAGAGCCTGTTTACCAGCACAATAGCCTCGTTACCATACTCATATCTGTAACCGGTCCTAGAGCTGAACAGCAACCTAGCTGTTACACATCATAACTGTACCGGTCATAAGAGGCCTGTAACAGCAAATCACGCTGTAAACATGCAAACTGTAACAGGTCATAGAGCTGTAACCAGAAAATAGCCTGCTTACACATCTATAATAACGTAACAGGTCATACAGCCAGCCCACCCGGTACACAGACAAATAGTGTTAACATCATAACCTGTAACAGGTTATAAGAGGCCTTGTAACAGCAAACTAGCTGTTACCAACTCATAACTGTAACACGTCATAAGAGCTGTACCCACGCAAATAGATGTCTGCACATCATACTGTAACAGGTCATAAGAGCTGTTACAGCCTACATAAGCTGTTACAACTATAACTTAAACAGGTTAAGTTCGAGCCTGTAACAGCAAATAGCTTTACACATCATTACTGTAAAGAGGTCATAAGGAGCTTATCAGCTACAAATAGCTGTTACCACATCATACGTTAAAGGTCATAAGGAGCCTGTCACCAGCATAAACTAGCTGTTACAACATATAACTGTAACAGGTCATAAGAGCTGTACACGCAAGTAAGCCATGTTCCAAATCATCACGTAACAGGTCAGGAGTCCCGTTAGCTCAGCAATAGCTTGTTAACTTTTTGATTGGATCTGGTATAGAGCTCTCCCCCGTTGGTCAACAGTCCAAATGTGGACACGTCATACTGTTACAACAGGTCATAGACCAGGGTGCAATTTTGTTGTTTACACTTTATAACTGTAACGGTCCTCACGAGGCGCTCACAGCCATTAGCTGTTCCCCCTAGAATCGGTAAACATGCGTCATAAGAGCCTGTCCCATGCAACATCGCCTGGTACAATCTTTATCTGTAATCAGGTCATCAGAAGTTTGTCCCAGTCCAACTCGTTGTTCACTAGTCTCCTCCTGTCCCCCGTGTTCTGATAGCGCTGTACTTCAGATCGCTGAATTCATAATTGTGGCGGTCATCACCGGTCTGTCACCCTGCCCTTCCTCAATCGTGTTCCCACCTCCTCCCCCTGTCACCCGGTCATAAGGGCTGTCCCAGCCCTAGTGTTCCCCTCCTCCTCCCTGTCCCCCGGTCCTCAGCGCCTGTACCCAGAACTTGCCTGTGTCTCATCTCCTCCCTGTCACCGTCATCCGCGCCTGTCCACAGCCCGTGCTGTTGTCCACCTCCTAATCTGTCCTACGGTCATCAAGAGCTGTCCACCGCACCCCCTGCTGCTTACACCTCATCCTCGCTAACAAGGTCATCCGGCTGTTGCCCGTAACGCACTTGTGTTATCTACTTCTTCCGTCACCGGTCATAGCGCTGTCCCGCAACTCGTGTTCCCCCATCCTCACTTCAGGTCCTCGAAGCGGTCCCTCGCACATCGTGTTCCCTCTCCTCCCTGTACCTGTTCATCTGAGTGTACCAGCCCCTCGCTGTTTCCATCTATAGTTGTTCGGCGTTGGCTGTATCCGCCCCATGTTGTCACCACTCCAGAACTGGACGGGTTCTAGCGCTCGATGATCGTCTCTCCACTCCCCCCTCACACATCCGTCCTTGTTTTCATTGTCTGTTCCCCACTCATCATGTCACGGTTTAAGTCCGACCTTGCTTAAGCTAGTTGCTGTTTGTGAGATCTTTCTTCGACGTCCCTCCGGTTTGATAGGGCCTTGAGCGCTTATAGCACAGAGACGCCGCCGCTCAATCAGATCAGCGGAGTCTAAGAGGTGCCTTATAGTTGTCTGTAGTGGTCTCCGTAATTTGGTTTGGAGCCTTGTACCGTGTTTCCCGGTGTTTTATATAGTGATCTCTTTTTTGTTTTGGTGGTTTTTTTGGTTTTGTTTTCATATACCTCCGGTCTGTTGGAGATCTAGCAACTAGCTGTGCACCCCCAGGATTCACTAACCTGTACGGGTGCTTAGAGCAGCCTCTTATTGTAATCCGCCACAATAGGTTGTACATCACATAGAGTAACACTCCTATTCCACACCCACAAACTATGCTTGTTTAACCTCATCTTTGCCGCAATAGAGATCCTAGTGTTAAACATACACCCCCAGAAACGAACTCATGTGAGTTGAGTAGGTTTGTTGTTCCAATCTCTTAGGTGTTAAGTCCGATTGAGCACTAGGATGAGTGGCTCTCCCACTGGAAAGGCATGTCACATACTAAGCGTGGGTAGCCGTGGCTGTTTCTGTTTTTGGCTTGTGTGTGACCCGCCGCTCCGAACCCCCACTTTGGTCGTTGTGTTTTGTAGGTATTCTTTCTTTCTAGATTTGCATCTCTTCTTTGTTTTTTTGTGATTCTATCTGTGGTGGTTGGGGGGGGAGTAGTACCTTGTTTTTTGTTTTTGTTTGTTGATTTAGCGATGGTTGGTGTGTTGTTTGGGGTTAGTTTTGTTTTTTTTTTTATTCTCTTTTAGTCGTGGCGTGTCTGTTCCGTTGTGTGTTGGATGGTGGTTTGTCGTTTTGTGTTGTGTGGTTTCTTTTTTGTGTGTTTTGTTCTTTGTTTACGTAGTGAGAGCATACGTGTGCGTTCCAGAGACAATGCCTTTTTTTGTTTAAGGGTGTCGTGTGCCCGCGAAACTAGAGGTGTATGTCTTCCCCTTTCTCTTGTTACTTGTTTTAGAAGCTCAGAGTAGCAGGTTGGGGGTTGTGTTTTGGGTTTGGCTTTTTGGTTGTTTGTTTCTTTCTCCGTTGTGGGTGTTCTTGTGTGTTTTCTTCCACCTTTTTTCTGGGGTGTGCTCAGCAGTCGGCGCTTGTTCCTGCTTTTGTGTTTTGGGTTTTGTCTGTCGTTGTTTATGTGTATTAGTGAGTACCAGAATGTACAACCAGCGGATCGCCGCACCTCCAGTGCACGGACTGCAGACTTATATTTTGTGTGGTTTATGGGGTATTTGTTAGTGTGTAGTTTGGGACACAAGGTCATACGAGCTGTAACAGCAAATAGCTGTTAACAATCTAAATGAACAGGTCATAAGAGCTGTAACAGCAAAATAGCTGTTACACTATAAACTTGTAACCGGTCAATAAGAGCGTAACAGCAATTAAATAGCTGTTACACATCATAACTGTAACAGGTCATAAGAGCTGTAACAGCAAATAGCTGTTACACATCATAACTGTAAACAGGTCATAAGAGCTGTAACAGCAAATAGCTGTTACACTCATAACTGTAACAGGTCATAAGAGCGGTAACAGCAAATAGCTGTTACACATCATAACTGTACAGGTCATAGACCGTGCTAGAGCTGTTACAAATCCTAACTGAAACAGGTCATAAGAGATGTTGTAACAGCAAATAGCTGTTACACATCATACTGTAACAGGTATAAGAGCTGTAACAGCAAATAGCTGTTAACATCATAACTGTAACAGGTCATAAGAGCTGTAACAGGCAAATAGCTGTTACACATTAACTGTAACAGGTCATAAGAGCTTGTAACAGCAAATAGCTGTTACACATCATAACTGTAACAGGTCATAAGCTGTCGGTAAACTCGACAAATAGAGTTACACACATACCTTTGTAACAGGTCATAGACAGGTACCGCAAATAGCTGGTACACATCATAACTGTAACAGGTCAAAGAGCTGTAACCGCAAATAGCGTAAACATCATAATGTAACAGGTCATAGAGCGTAACAGCAAATAGCTGTTACACATCATAACTGTAACAGGTCATAAGAGCTGTAACAGCAAATAGCGTACACATCATAACTGTAACAGGTCATAAGAGCTGTAACAGCAAATAGCTGTTACAATCATAACGTAACAGGTCATAAGAGCTGTAACAGCAAATACTGTTTACACATCATAACTGTAACAGGTCATAAGAGCGTAACAGCAAATAGCTGTACACATCTAACTGTAACAGGTCATAAGAGCTGGGACAGCAAATAGCTGTTACACATCATAACTGTAACAGGTCATAAGAGCTGTAACAGCAAATGCTGGTACACATCATAACTGTAACAGGTCATAGAGCTGTAAACAGCTCAATAGCTGTTACACATCATAACTGTAACAGGTCATAGCAGCTGTAACAGCAAATAGCTGTACACATCTAACTGTAAACAGGTCATAAGAGCTGGTAACAGCAAATAAGCTGTTACACAATCATAACTGTAACAGGTCATAAGAGCTGTAACGCACAATAGCTGTTACACATCATAACTGTAACAGGTTCATAAGAGCGTAACAGCAAATAGCTGTTACCAATCATAACTGTAACAGGTCATAAAGCGGGGTAACAGCAAATTAGCTGTTACCACATCATAACTGAACAGGTCATAAGAGCTGTAACAGCAAATAGCTGTTACACATAAACTGTAACAGGTCATAAGAGCTGTAACAGCAATAGCTGTTACACATTCATAACTGGTAACAGGTCATAAGAGACTGTAACAGAAAATGCTGTTACACATCATAACTGTAACAGGTCATAAGAGCTTGTAACAGCAATAGCTGTTACACATCATAACTGACAGGTCATAAGAGCTGTAACAGCAAATAGCTGTTACACATATAACTGTACAGGTCATAAGAGCTGTAACAGCAAATAGCTGTTACACATCATAGCTGTAAAAGGTAATAAGAAGCTGTAACGCAAATAGGCACCACATCATAACTGTAAAAGGTCATAAGAGCTGTAACAGCAAATAGCGTTACCATCATAACTGTAACAGGTCATAAGAGCTCTGTAACACGCAAATAGCGTTACACCCATAAGTAAAGGTCATAAGAGGTAACAGCAAATAGCTGTACACATCATAACTGTAAATAGGTCATAAGAGCTGTAACAGCAAATAGCTGTTAACATCATAACTGTAACAGGTCATAAGAGCTGTACAGCAAATAGCTGTTACAACATAAACTGTAACAGGTCATAAGAGCGTAACAGCAAATAGCGTTACCCATCATAACTGTAAACAGGTCATAAGAGCATGTAACAGCAAAATAGCGTGTTACAATCATAACTGAAACAGTCATGCAGCTGTTGTAACAGCAAATAGCGTTACACATCATAACTGTAACAGGTCATAAGAGCTGTAACAGCAAATAGCTGTTACACATCATAACTGTAACAGGTCATAAGAGCGTAACAGCAAATAGCTGTTACACATCATAACTGTAACAGGTCATAAGAGCTGTAACAGCGCAATAGCACTGTTACACATCATAACTGTAACAGGTCAATAAGAGCGGTCACACAGCAAATAGCTGTTACACATCTATAAATGAACAGGTTATAAGAGCTGTAACAGCAAATAGCTGTTACACATCATAACTGTAAACAGGTATAGAGCTGTACAGCAATAGCTGTTAATATATAACGTAACAGGTTTATGAGCTGTAACAGCAAATAGCTGTTACACATCATAACGTAACGGTATAAGAGCGGTAACCGCAAATAGTTGTTACACATCATAACGTAACAGGTCATAAGAGCTGTAACAGCAAATAGCTGTTAAACATCATAACTGTAACAGGTTCATAAGAGCTGTAACAGCAATAGTCTGTTTACCACATCATTAAACTGTAACAGGTCTAAGAGCTGTAACAGCAATAGCTGTTACCAATCATAACTGTTAAACAAGGTAATAAGAGCATGTAACGCAATAAGAGCTGTTACACATCATAACTGTAACAGGTCATAGAGCTGTAACAGAAATAGCTGTTACACATCATAACTGTAAACAGGTCATCAAGACCAGGGTGCAAATAGCTGTTACAATCATAACTGTAACAGGTCATAAGAGCTGTAAAGCAAATAGCTGTTAAACATCATAACGTGAACAGGTCATAAGGCTGTAACAGCAAATAGCTGTTACCCAATCATAACTGTAAACAGGTCATAAGAGCTGTAACAGCAAATAGCTGTTACACATCATAACTGTCAACAGGTCATAAGACGGGTAACAGCAATAGCTGTTACACATCATAACTGTAACAGGTCATAAGAGCTTGAACAGCAAAAAGCTGTACACATCCTAACGTGAAAGGTCATAAGAGCTGTAACAGCAAATAGCTGTTACACATCATAACTGTAACAGGTCAAAGAGCGTGTTGTAACAGCAAATAGCTGTTACACATCATACAACTGTACAGGTCATAAGAGCTGTAAAGCAAATAGCTGTTAACATCATAACTGTAACAGGTCATAGAGCTGTAACAGCAAATAGCTGTTTTCACTCATAACTGTAACAGGTCATAAGAGCTGTAACAGCAAAAGAGCTGTTAACTCATAACTGTAAAGGTCATAAGAGCTGTAACAGCAAATGCTGTTACACATCATAAACTGTAACAGGTCATAAGAGCGGTACAGCAAATGAGCTGTTAACACATCAAACTGTAACAGGTCCTAAGAGCTGTAACAGCAAATAGCTGTACACATCATAACTGTAACAGGTCATAAAGAGCGTGTAACAGCAAATAGCTGTTACACATCATAACTGTACCAGGTCATAGAGCTGTAACAGCAAATAGCTGTTACACATCATAACTGAACAGGTCATAAGAGCGTAACAGCAAATAGCTGTTACACATCATACTGTAACAGGTCATAGAGTGTAACAGCAAATAGCGTTACACATCATAACTGTAACAGGTCATAAGAGCGTAACAGCAAATAGCTGTTACACATCATAACTGTAACAGGTATAAGAAGCTGTAACAGCAAATAGCTGTACACATCATAAACTGTAACAGGTCATAAGAGCTGTAACAGCAAATAGCTGTTTACACATCATAACTGTAACAGGTCATAAGAGGTGTAACAGCAAATAGCGTGTACACATCATAAATGCTAAAGGTCATAAGAGCGTAAACGCAAATAGCTGTTACAAATCATAACTGTAAACAGGTCATAAGAGCTGTAACAGCAACTAGCTGTACACATCATAACTGTAATCAGTCATTAAGAGCGTAACAGCAAATAGTGTACACTCATAACTGTAACAGGTCATAAGAGCTGTAACAGCAAATAGCTGTACAACATCATAACTGTAAACCAGGTCATAAGAGCTGTAACAGCAAAATAGCTGTTACAATCATAACTGATAACAGGTCATAAGAGCTGTAACAGCAAATAGACTGTTACACATCATAACTGTAACAGGTCATAGACCAGGTGCAAATAGCTGTTTACACCTCATAACTGAACAGGGTCTCATAAGAGCTTTGTAAACAGCAAATAGCTGTTAACAAATACTGGAACAGGTCATAAGAGCTGTTGTAACAGCAATAGCTGTTACCACATCCATAACTGTAACAGGTCTATAAGAGCGTAACAGCAAATAGCTTACACTCTAACTGTAACAGGTCATAAGAGCTGTAACAGCAAATAGCGTTACCACATTTCATAACTGTAACAGTCATCAGAGCTGTAACAGCAAATAGCTGTTCACATCAAACGATAACTGCAGGTCATAAGAGCTGTAACAGCAAATAGCGTTACAATCCATAACTGTAAACAGGTCATAAGAGCTGTAACAGCAAATATCGCTGTTACACACATAACTGTAACAGGTCATAAGAGCGGGAACAGCAATAGCGTTACACATCATAACTGTAAACAGGTCATAAGAGCTGTAACAGCAAATAGCTGTTAACACCTCATAACTGTAACACGTCATAAGAGCTTGTAACACAACATAGCTGTTCACATCATAACTGTAACAGTCATACAGAGCGTGTAACAACAAATAGCTGATTACACATTCTCTAACTGTTAACAGGTCATAGAGCTGGTAACAGCAAATAGCTTACCAATCATAACTGTAACAGGTATAAGAGCGGTTGGTAACAGCAAATAGCTGTTACCACATCAAACTGTAAACAGGCATAAGAGCTGTACAGCAATAGCTGTTACACATCAGAACTGTAACAGGTATTAGAGCTGTAACAGCAAATAGCTGTTACACCTCATAACTGTAACAGGTCATAAGAGCTTCGTAAAGCAACAGATGTGTTCACATCATAAACTGTAACAGGTCATAAGAGCTAGACAGCAAATAAGCTGTACACAGTCATAACTGTACACGGTTCATAAGAGCTGAACGAGCAAATAGCTGTTACACTCATTAACTGTAAACAGGTTAAGGCTGTACAGCAAATAGCTGTTACACATCATAACTGTAAAGGTCTCAAGAGGTAGCAAATAGCTGTTACATCATACTGAACAGGTCATAAGACTGTAACAGCAACTAGCTGTTACACATCATAACTGTAACAGGTCATAAGAGTAGACAGCAAATAGCTGTTACACATCATAACGTAAAGGTCATAAAGAGCTGTAACAGAAATAGCTGTTCAACAAACTCGGCAAAGGTAAAAGAAAACTGTTCATAACAACGGTCTAAAGCTGTAACAGCAAATAGCGTTACACATCAAAACTGTAAACAGGTCATAAGAGCTTGTAACAGCCAAATAGCTGTAACATCATAACTGTAACAGGTCATAAGAGCTGTAACAGCAAATAGCTGTTACACTCCATAACTGTATAAAGGTCCTAAGGCGGTAACAGCAAATAGCTGTTACACATCATACTGGAACAGTCATAAGAGCGGGAACAGCAAATAGCTGTTAAACATCATACCTGTAAACAGGCATAAGAGGGTAACAGCAAATAGCTGATAAATTCATAACTGTAACAGTTCATAAGAGCTGTAAAGCAAATAGCGTTAACACATAACTGTACAGGTCATAAGAAGCTGTCACAGCAAATAGCTGTTACACATCATAACGGTAACAGGTCATAAGAGGCCTTTGTAAGCATATGTTACACATGCATAACTGTCACAGTAGAGCTGTCAGCAAAGGTTCACATCATAACTGAAACAGGTCATTAGAGAGTGCAACTGTCAAACTGTAAGCAACGACTGACAGCAAATAGCTGTTACACATCATAACTGTAACAGGTCATGAGAGCTGTAAACAGCAAAAGCTGTTACACATTCATAACGTGTAAAAGGTCATAAGCGCTGTAACGCAAATGCTGTTACACTATCATAACTGAAACAGGTCATAAGAGCGTAAACAGCAAATAGCTGGTTACACATCATAAACTCTGTAACAGGTCTAAGAGCGGTAACAGGCAAATAGCTGTACCAAATATAACTGTAACAGGTCATAGAGCTGTAACAGCAAAATAGCTGTTTGACACTATCAACTGAACAGGTATCAGCAGGGAGCAAATAGCTGTTACACATCATAACTGTAACAGGTCATAAGAGCGGTAACGAGCAAATAGTGTTACACATCAAAACTGTAAAGGTCATAAGAGCTGTTTTTTTTTTTAAACAAGAATAGTGTTACACATCATAACTGTAACAGGTCATCAAGAGCAGGTAACAGCAAAATAGTGTTACACGTCAAGTAAACTGGTAGCGAACAGGGCAAAGGTTACACATAAAGAGTCTAGGTGAACAGCAAATAGTGTTACAATCATAAACTTAAACAGGGTCATAAGAGCGGTAACAGCAAAGCGTTACACATATAACTGTAAACAGGTTCATAAGAGCTGTAACAGCAAATAGTGTTTAACATCATTAACTGTAACAGGTCATAAGAGCGGTAAAC
>JACBWV010000323.1:664599-708792 GCA_013435795.1 Chlamydomonas sp. ICE-L
AGCAAATAGCGTTACACATCCTACTGTAACAGGGCATCAGAGCTGTAACAGCAAATAGCTGTTACACATCATAACTGAACAGGTCTAAGAGCGGGCGAGTTGGTTGGTTTGGTGGTAACAGCAACTAGCTGTTACACATCATAACTGCTAACAGGTATAAGAGCTTTGTACAGCAAATAGCTGTTACACATCATAACTGTAACAGGTCATACGAGCTGTAACAGCAAATAGCTGTTACACATCATAACTGAAAGGTTCTAGAGCTGTAACAGAAAATAGCTGTTACACATCATAACGTAACAGTCATAAGAGCGCGGGTAACAGCAAAATAGCTGTTACAAATCATAACTGTAACAGGTCATAAGAGCCGGTACAGCAAATAGCTGTACACATCATACGTAAAGGTTATAAGAGCTGTAACAGCAAATAGCTGTTACACATCATAACTGTAACAGGTCATAAGAGCTGTAACAGCAAATAGCTGTTACACATCATAACTGTAACAGGTCATAAGAGCTGTAACAGCAAATAGCTGTTACACATCATAACTGTAACAGGTCATAAGAGCTGTAACAGCAAATAGCTGTTACACATCATAACTGTAACAGGTCATAAGAGCGGTAACAGGCCAAATAGCTGTTACAGCATCAGTACTTGTAACATGTCATAAGAGCTGTACAGGCAAATAGCTGCTTACACAGTCTAACTGTAACAGGTCATAAGAGCTGTAACAGCAAATAGATGTTACACATCTAACTGTAACAGGTCATAAAGAGCTGAACAGCAAATACTGTTACACATCATAAACGATAAACAGGTCATAAGAGCGTAACAGCAAATAGCTGTTACACATCATAACTGTAAAAGGTCAGTCAGACCAGGGTGGCCAAAAGCTGTTAAAATCATAACTGTAACAGGTCCATAAGAGCTGTAACAGCAAATAGCATGTGTACACATCATAACTGAACAGTCATAAGAAGATGTAACAGCAAATAGCTGACACATCATAACTGTAACAGGTCAGAAGGAGCTTTGAACAGCAAATAGATGTTACACATAATAACGGTAACAGGTAATAGAGCTGTAAACAGCAAATAGGGGTTACAATCATAACTTAAAGGTATAAGAGCTGTAACAGCAAATAGATGATTACACCCCCCCCCCCCCCCCCCCCCCCCCCCCCCCCCCCCCCCCCCCCCCCCCCCCCCCCCCCCCCCCCTCCCCCCCCCTCCCCCCCTCATCATAACTGTAACAGGGTCATAAGAGCGGGGAACAGCACATAGGCTGTTTACACATCATAACTGTAACGGCATATAAGAGCTGTAACAGCAAATAGCTGTTACACATCATAATGTAACAGGTCATAAGAGCTGTGTAAACAGGGCAAATAGCGTACACATTAAACTTGAACAGGTCATAAGAGCTGCTAACAAAGCAATAGCAAACTGTACCAACATCATAAAAAAAACTTAACAGTCATAGAGCGGTAACAGCAAATAGCTGTTACACATCATAAATGATAACGGTCATAAGAGCGGTACAGCAACTAAGTGTTACACATCATAACTGTAACAGGTCATAAGAGCGTAACAGCAACTAGCTGTACACATCAAACGTAACAGGTTCATAAGAGTGTAACAGCAAATTAGCGTTACACATCATAACTGTAACAGGTATAATGAGCCTGTAACAGCAAATAGCTGTTACAAATATAACTGTAACAGTCATAGAGCTTACAGCACATAGCTGTTACACATCATAACTGTAAACAGGTCAATAAGAGCTGTAAACAGCAACTAGCTGTTACCACATCATACACTGTACGGTCATAAGAGCTGTACAGAAAAGAGCTGTTACCACATCATAACTGTAACAGGTCATAAGGCTTGAACAGCAATAGCTGTTAAAAATCATACCTGCACAGGTCATAAGAGCTGACAGCACAATAGCTGTTACACATCATAACTGTAAAAAAGGTCATAGAAGCTGTTGACGCAATAGCTGTTACACAGCATAACGGTTAAAGGTCAAGAGCTGTAACAGCAAATAGCTGTGTAACATCATAACTGTAACAGGTCATCAGACCCGGGTGCAAATAGCGGTACACATCATAACCCGTTATAACAGTCATAAGAGTGTAACAGCAAATAGCTGTACACAGTCATAAGTAACAGGTCATAAGAGCTGACAGAAATAGCTGTTCACTCATAACTGTCACAGGTCATAAGAGCTTGTTACAGCAAATAGATGTTACACTCATAACTGTAAACAGGGGGGGGGGGTTTTTTTCATAAGAGATTGTAACAGCAAATAGCTGTTTACACATCTAACTGTAACAGGTATAAGAGCGGGTAACAGCAAATAGCGTTACAACATCATAAACTGTAACAGGTCATAAGAGCTGTAAACAGCAAATAGCTGTTACACCATACATACTGCTAACAGGTATAGAGCGGGGTGGGTAACAGCAAATAGCTTTACACATCTAACTGCTACAGGTCATAAGAGCTGTAACAGCAAATAGCTGTTACACCTATAACTGACAGGTGTAAGAGCTGTAACGCAAATAGTGTTACACATCATAACTGTAAAGGTAGAAGAGCTGTAACAGCAAATAGCTGTTACCATCATAACTGCTAACAGGTCATAAGAGCTTGTAACAGCAAAAGCTGCGTACACATCATAACTGTAACAGGTCATAAGAGCTGTAACAGCAATAGCGTTACACATCATAACTGTTTTTCTAACCCAGGTCATAAGAGCGTGCTAACCAGCAATAGTGATTTCAATCATAACTGTAAAAGAGTCATAAGAGCTGATAACAGCAAATGATGTTAAACATCATAACTGTAACAGGTCATAAGGCTTGTAACAGCCAAATAGCTGTTACAACATCATAAATGTAACAGGTCATAAGAAGCTGTATACAGCAAATAGCTGTTACACATCATACTGAACAGGTCATAGAGCTGTAACAGCAAATAGCATGTTACACATCATAACTGTAAAACGGGTCATCGACCAGGTGGAAATAGCTGTTACACATCATAACGTAAAAGGTCATAAGAGCTTGTTACAGACAAATAGCTGTTACACATCATAACTGTAACAGGTCCATCAGATCTTGTAACAGCAAAAAATAGCTGATGTGACACACATAACGGTAAACAGGTAATCAAGAGCTGTAACAGCAATAGCTGTTACACATCATAACTGTAACAGGTCATAAGAGCTGTAACAGCAAATAGCTGTTACACATCATAACTGTAACAGGTCATAAGAGCGGTAACAGCAAATAGCTGTTACACATCATAACTGTAACAGGTCATAAGAGCTGTAACAGCAAATAGCTGTTACACATCATAATGTACGGTCATAAGAGCTGTTGTAACAGCAAAGAGCTGTACACATATAACATGTAACGGTCATAAGAAAAAAACGGTAACAGCAAATAGCTGTTACACATCATAAACGGTAAACAGGTCATAAGAGCTGTAACAGCAAATAGTGTTACACCATCATAACTGTAAGGTCATAAGAGCTGTAACAGCAAAAGCTGTTATTTACAACATCATAATGTCACAGGTCATAAGAGCTGTAACAGCAAAATAGGCTGTTACACATCATAACTGTAACAGGTAATAAGAGCTGCAACAGCAATTAGCTGTTAAACATAATAATGTAACAGGTCATTAAGAGCTGTAACAGCAAAAGCTGTAAACATAATAACTGTAACAGGTCATAAGAGCCTTTGTAACAGCAAATAGCTGTTACACATCATAACGACAGGAATCAGTAAGAGCTGTAACAGCAATCAGTGTTACACATCTATAACTGTAAACAGTTTCATAGAGCTGTAACCGCAATAGCTGTACACATCATAAACTGTAACAGTCATAAGAGCGTGGTAACAGCAAATAGCTGTTACACATCATAACGTAACGGTCATAAGAGCTGATACAGCAAATAGCGGTTACCACATCTAACTGTACGGTCATAAGAGCTGTAACAGCAAATAGCTGTACAAATCATAACTGTAACAGGTATAAGAGCTTACAGCCAAATAGCTGGTACACATCTAACGTAAAACAGTCATACGAGCTGTAACAGCAAATAGCTGTTAACATCATAACTGTACAGGTCATAAGAGCTGTAACAGCAAATAAGCTGTTACACATCATACTGTAACAGGTCATAAGAGTGTAACAGCAAATAGCTGTTACCCATCATAACTGTAACAGGTCATAAGAGCGGTAACAGCAAATAGCTGTTACACGTCATAACTGTAACAGGTCATAAGAGCGGTACAGCAAATAGCTGTACAAATCATAACTGTAACAGGTCATAAGAGCTGTAACAGCAAATAGCTGTTACACATCATAACTGTACAGGTCATAAGAGCTGTAACAGCAAATAGCTGTTACACATCATAACTGTAACAGGTCATAAGAGCGGTAACAGCAATAGCTGTTACACATCATAACTGTAATTAACCGGTCATAAGAGCGGTAACAGCAATAGCTGTTACACATCATAACTGTACAGGTCATAAGAGCTGTAACAGCACAATAGCTGTTACACATCATAACTGTAACAGGTCATAAGAGCTGTAACAGCAAATAGCTGTTACACATCATAACTGTAACAGGTCATAAGACTGTAACAGCAAATAGCTGTTACACATCATAACTGTAACAGGTCATAAGAGCTGTAACAGCAAATAGCTGTTACACATCATAACTGTATAACAGGTCCTAGAGCCTGTAACAGCAAGAGTGTTACACATCATAACTGTAACAGGTCATAAGAGCGGTAACAGCAAATAGCTGTTACACATCATAACTGTAACAGGTCATAAGAGCGGTAACAGCAAATAGCTGTTACACATCATAACTGTAACAGGTCATAAGAGCTGTAACAGCAAATAGCTGTTACACATCATAACTGTAACAGGTCATAAGAGCTGTAACAGCAAATAGCTGTTACACATCATAACTGTAACAGGTCATAAGAGCTGTAACAGCAAATAGCTGTTACACATCATAACTGTAACAGGTCATAAGAGCTGAACAGGACAAATAGCTGTTACACATCATAACTGTAACAGGTCATCAGACCAGGGTGCAAATAGCTGTTACACATCATAACTGTAACAGGTCATAAGAGCTGTAACAGCTAATAGCTGTTACACATCATAACTGTAACAGGTCATAAGAGCTGTAACAGCAAATAGCTGTTACACAATCATAACTGTAACAGGTCATAAGAGCGGTAACAGCAAATAGCTGTTACACACATCATAACTGTAACAGGTCATAAGAGCTGTAACAGCAAATAGCTGTTACACATCATAACTGTAACAGGTACATAAGAGCGGTAACAGCAAATAGCTGTTACACATCATAACTGTAACAGGTCATAAGAGCGTTAACAGCAAATAGCTGTTACCATCATAAACTGTAACAGGTCATAAGAGCTGGTAACAGCAAATAGCTGTTACACCATCACATCATAACGTAAACAGGTCATAAGCGCGGACAGCAAATTAGCTGTTAACCTCATATATGTAACAGCGTCATAGAGCGGTAACAGCAAATAGCGTTACACATCATAACTGTTACCGTTCATAAGAGCTGTAACAGCAAATATCTGTACACATATAACTGTAAACAGGTCATAAGAGAGGTAACAGCAAAATAAGACTGTAACATCATACTGAACAGGTCATAAGAGCTGTAACAGCAAATAGCTGTTACACATCATAACTGTAACAGGTCATAAGAGCGGTAACAGCAAACACCCTTTACACATCGTAAGTGTTACAGGTCATACGAGCTGTAACAAAAAACCTTTTACACATCATAAGTGTAACAGGTCATAATAGCTGTAACAAAAAACCTTTTACACATCGTAAGTGTAACAGGTCATAATAGCTGTAACAAAAAACCTTTTACACATCGTAAGTGTAACAGGTCATAATAGCTGTAACAAAAAACACCTGTTACAAACCATGACTGCAACAGGTCATAAGAGCTGCAACATTAAATTTTCTGTAGCGAATTATCATTGGAACAGGTCATTAGGGCTGTAACAGCTAAAGGTCCTACATATATAGCGTCGCAAGCGACGTGAAAAAATGGCGGAGTGTGTTGGAAACAGAACGACAGGTGGCAACAGACTGGAGCTGACCGAAGCCAGTTAGTTATGAGACAATGGGCAGGCGTGTCAGGCTTCAATTTTTGGTTGCACAAACAGACAAATGGGCTTCCGCCCCCAGAAGAGGCGAAGGGGACGACTGGGACCTCCTCCTCCAGAAACCACCAAAATACCTACAGGGCATAACAGTGGTGAATAAGTAAATAAACAAACCATTGTTTTTATGGTTGGCCCTAGTGCAAGCAGACGGGCTGGCCCCCTTCACCTTACGCCTCGTAATAAGGCGAGCCATTTATTTATCTATCTATTTATTTGTTTATTTATACAAATCAAAAGCCAAATGCATGACTAGATCAACGTACCGGGAACAAGTCTTAGGCGCGTTGAAGTGACGCAGAAAATTGGCTGAATGTGTTGGCTATCGGAGGGACAGTTGGCAAAGAAATTGAGCGCAGCGGAAATGATCCAGGGTTTACAAGACAGGTAGGGCCAGGGTTTCTTGTTTCGTGTTTCTTGTTGTCAGACGGACAAAACAGTGACCCTGGGGTCTCCCGCCCCCCAGTAGGGGGGGCTCAGCGAAAAAGCCAAATGAATGTATGTGTGAGTGTGAGAGGAAGTGTGAGTGGAATGTGCACTACTGTACTTAACACTACAGAAACGCACTTGTAGTTCCTGTTTACCATCTATGGCGCACATGTCAAGGTTTGTGTGATAGTATCAGCAGGGGCAGCTGAAGGCTTTAACAAGTGCCCACACAGGAGGGCGCACAGGTAAGCCAAGACGAACCTCAGGGTACACAGGACAACTAACAACACAGGTTGCATGGCATGAAACAAAACCCATGAAAACACATGGGGAGGTGAATCCGCACCCACAACTAAATCCACACCCTCATAGTTTCATCCTACACCTGGGTAATATGTTAGACTACATACGGTGACTAAAGCTAGCTCCGGTTTACGCTATGGTGTCCTTAACTTCACATCCTATGTTTGAGTGCCCTTTTTATAATGATATTCGCCTTCACTACCAGAAGCTGTTTACATATATTTATAGGCATGTCCATGAGGATACCGACTTAACCGTATGGAATGTGGAATTCTGCGATGTCGCCCTTAGTAACCATCGCAACGACAGCCTGCCAATTACTGTAATCATCGACCATGACCAAGAGGTAGTACTCACCTCTAAGGCCTTGGCTGAATGGTCCCATGAGATCCACATGGACAATCTCAAGGGGTGAGTGAGTCTTCCTCCTGGGCTCATGGTATGGCACACGTTTGGCCTTACCACGAGCACAGGCGTCACAATGACTTTCCTTGAATTTGCGAAGTTGCTGATTTGAGATGATCGGCATACCAGTAACCAATGTTCCCTGAATGAGTTGTGAAAGCCTGGGTGGCCGAACCGTTTATGCCACAATTCAATGGGGGACATGGGTGGTATGCTGACATCTAGGTCAACACAAAGCAAGGAAGGAATCTCACCCACAACAGCATCAAACTGATAAACCCCGAGAGGGGAAACAGGGATCTGCCAAAGGGTCCTAGGCCCAATGGTAGCATGGCAGGTGTCAGAAGTGAAAGAGATTACGCAGGCAAGGTCTCTAGCAGTGGCACTAACGCTCAAAAGATTCACAGGACAATCAGGCACATAGATGCACTGTGTTAAGGTGATAGGGGCATCTAGCCACCTACTACTTAATACAATGGTCCCTATGCCTGTTGCCTGCTGAACCACCCCATCCCCAAACTTGACAGATGGTCCATTCGACACAAACTGGAAGGTTGAAAATAGGGCTTGAGAGCCAGTGATACAGCGACCCGCCCCAGAATCAATGTGCACAATAACACGATCAGGGCTAAGAACAGCAAGAACATCAAACACTGTATCGGGAGCAGCAGACCAAGCGGTAAGCGCGTCAATCTGATCAGGAACATCTCACATCAACGAGTAGCCTGCCAGCTGGCTGACCAGGGCGTCAAACTCCACCCTAGACACAGGGGCTCCGCCTCCAGCAGGAGCTCCACGGCCTCCACCTCCACCTCGCCCTGCGTTGGCCGGGGGGGAGCGAGCGGGACGCAGATGCGGATACTTGGTCCAACAGGTGTCGACGAGGTGAGTGGTGCTCTTGCAGTGGGTGCAGAGGAGAGCTCCAACTCGTCCACGACCCTGACCTCCGCCTCTGCCGCGACCGGGATTGTGACGTCCTGCACCCCGGCCACCAGCATGGGCATCAGCGACGTAACCTGGAACCACAGGAGGGGGAGGAGAGAGGGTCAGTGGTCGGTATTTTACGTATGTTGGGAAGAATGGTGAGGTAGGTTGCAAGCGCAAGTTGAGTCTCTCAGCACTCTCGTACATCTGCAAGACACTTGCATAAGACATCGATCCATTGGCCGCCATAACGGTCTGCTGGAGGGCTTGGAACCGAGCATGCCTAGCCCCCAGAATGGCAAGTTCTACTCCATCCTGTTCAGTGACTGGCTGTCCCCCCTCAATCAACTTAGCCGCCAGCCTACGTAGCCTGTCAAACCATTGGGTAACAGTTTCAGTATCCGCCATGTACAAGGCGCGAAACTCAATAGCAAGCAAGTGGATGTGCTGTTTATTGTCAGCTGCGAGCCACCCCATCGCCTCGTCATAGATGGATTGGGCAGATGGGTGGTTTTCAAAGTGGAATTGCAGGGATTGATCAACCGTCAATAGGACATAAGCAAGCGCCTTGTCCAACACAATTTCATGCAACCGCGATTCCTCCAGAGTACGCAGGAAATCCCGCACATTGCGTTCATCTTCCCGCGCACGCGCACGCTCCTGTTCGCTCACCCCCCCTACATCGCTCGACTCACCGCGTTGGGGGGCAGAGGGCGCAGCATCCTTGGATGTGCTGGCCTTACCCCCCGTCTCCTCGCCGCCTCCAGAGGTTCCAGACGTGGTCGGTTGCCGTTGCGTCGGAGCTGAGGAACCCTGCGGCACTGCCGGCGGTTCTCCAGACCGTTGACCAGAGTGAGCAGATGATACTCCAGCTTGATGAGAGTCTCCAGAGTTGCCTCCCTGATGCTGAGAGGGGCCTGAGAGCCCGCATCCAATCGTCCATTCTGCGCCTGGCGCCGGCTTGATAGTGCGCAGTGCAGCACTCAGGCCATGAAGGCGCAGGCCGTTCTTCATCCCGAAGTTCCATCGATCGACAGTTGTAGCCGTCAATAGAACTTGGTTGGGGGATAGTCCAATAGGTGCCATCACGGAGGTGACGAAGCAGTGGTTAAGCGTCGAAGAGGGCTCACGACCTGTCGGAATAACACCGGATGGTGGATAGACGGATGAGGCTATGGATTCTCAAGGCAATATTTAAAGCGTGGGCTGGACTTAAGTCCAGCCTCCGGTCACCTAGGAGTTGAGGTTACGGGTTTAGGATTGCGGCTAAGTCCACGTACACATGTCCGTGGACACGCCACTGTCTGTGAGACTGACCTACCAGTCATCTAACTCTGACACACACCCCTGATGTAATGTTTTTTTTTTTGCTTTGTGGGTGCTTTTTCTTTTTGTTTAAAGCACAGAGTCTCATACACCCTCGCGGTGCCCAGTAGACTTTAACATGTAATGTAATGTAATCCTGTGAGTGAATGTATTACATGGATGTTACAATTACAATTTCAATTTCAATTAGATCCTACATATGGGTACGAACGATGCATCATACAGACGCAACGTTTGAGAGTCCAACGTGGGGAGGGTCCGTTGTGCGCTATGGGTCGGTTATGGGTCGGTTGAGGGTCGATTGCTTCTCAGGACGCAGGCTGTAAAATTGGTTGCGTATCGGGACGCAGAGTTGGGGGTCCTCCTGAACAACCCTGATGATGACGCATCATAGCTATGGGTATGACGTGAGCAGTATCAGCAGTATAGTATATAGTATAGTATATAGTGTAGTATCAGCAGATGCAGCTAAAAGCTTTAGCTCTGCTGAAGACGCGGATCCACAAACAGCCTGCTCCTGTTGTACTTGTCGTGTTCCTTTGCGTGCTCAAGACCTGACCGGGTAATTTGATGCTGGTCTGCTGAATAGGTTTTTGTAAAGCTGTTTCATGTAAACAAATGTATGCATGTTACAGTCCAGAGGTAGGCCCAATAGGCTACTTGCCAAAGTGCGACAGGATTTAACTGCACCATAAGAGTTATGACCATCACCACCACATATTTGATAATTGATGTATGGTATCTCACCCATGATCTCGTCCTTTAATTCCTTTGTATCTTTCTTGTTTTAGTGACCTTGTCCAAAGCCCCCTCAGGCTTGGGCTTGCTGCCTTGGGGCTGAGCCAAGGGCTGGGCCTGTTCTTGACGGGGAGGAGGCTGGGGTTGTGTCTCAGCCACGGCCTGGTGAGGATCTGAAACTGGGGCGTGAGGTATCTGTTTTCGCTGGTGTTGGTGAAAGAACAAGAGAAGGTAATGATCGTCGAGGGAGATGTACGGAAGGGGGGATGCAACGACAGGCGAAGCTTTGGTAGATACAGTTACAGTTACGGAATACAGTTGATGCTAGAGTAGGGAAAAGGATTGACGAGGGAAGCAAAACAATTGTTGAAGGGTATAGAGAAGGATGCAGTAAGCCCAGTCTGGGTAAAGGAAGGGCAAAGGAAGAGGAGTGGAATGGAGTGACGACAGGCAGGCAGGCAGGCAGGCAGGTGCAGCTTCGCTTCGTGTGACGTGGCAAGCCTGTTTTTCTGCGACTTCGGGGCATCTCGGGGTAACATGGCGGGGCTAGGTTTTCTTGCAGGTGCTACAAATGCTGAATCACGATTCACAAACCTGTTTTTTGTTTGGTGCTGCGCTAGAGTCCTGTGAGGTTTTTTTGGGGGGGGGGGGGGGGGGGGGGGTGAGGGGCGAAAAGCTGCTCAGTAGATCCCCAAAGGCTACAATGAGTTTCCCAAAGGATATTAGAATCTTTCCCAATACTAGCTGGAGGAGTTTAGGGCCTCTTCAAGGGCTGTTAGGAGCTCCCGAAAGGATGCTAGGAGGGGTAAGAGCTCCTCAATGGCTAGAAGGAGCACCCACAAGGCTGCTAGGAGCAGCCCAAAAGCGAATAGGAGCAACCAAAAGGCGAATAGGAGCAGGCCAAAGGCTAAAAGGAGCGCCATGGGGCTACGTAGACTGACTGGTTCCTTTCTCTAAAAAATACCCTGGGAGGTGCACTAGAGCGAGCAGTCGACAGGGATTTTAAAGTGCGATTTTCGCAATTTGCGATTAAACCCATCGGTTTGGGAATCGGCGCTGCGAAAAAAAAGTAGAAAACCGATCGTTTGGAGAATCGGCCTTGTGGGCTGGATTTCGCCTGAAGCTGATCTGGCCTGGCTGACCTGGCTTTGCATGGCCAGTGGCAGTAAAGAAGTCACTCCCTCGGACTGCAACCGCTCCCTCAATTTCCTCTTAGAAAAAAACAGGCAAAAAACACTCTGCATGCGTTCATCTGAGCTGATGCCGTATTGTCGTCTCCATGATCACAGCAATGCCGTACGAGAGATCACCCGAGATCAGGTGGTCCTCCCTACTGTTATGATCTATTGTCTTGGCTTCACATCATAATAAGGAACGGCAATATTGCACCATGTCATCATGTGATGCTGGCAGTCTGACTAGGCTAGAGTGACCATGTATGTTCGACGCAATTTGTATGATACCGGTATTATACTCGCCTTTGGTCAACATGTAATGTAATGTAATGTAATGTAATGTAATGTAATGTAATGTAATGTAATGTAATGCAATGTAATGTAATGTAATGTAATGTAATGTAATGTAATGTAATGTAATGTAATGTAATGTAATGTAATGTAATGTAATGTAATGTAATGTAATGTAATGCAATGTAATGCAATGCAATGTAATGTAATGTAATGTAATGTAATGTAATGTAATGTAATGTAATGTAATGTAATGTAATGTAATGTAATGTAATGTAATGTAATGTAATGTAATGTAATGTAATGTAATGTAATGTAATGTAATGTAATGTAATGCCGGTCCCTAATGACGCCAAATTGCCGAGATAGAGAAAGGATTCGTTACATTAACTCAGCAAATCGTTGCCGAGACAGAACAGCAGCAAAGCCTGCCCACCATCCAATCGCATAACGGGGTATTTAAGGCACCCCCACAAATCTTAAAAACAAACTAGGTTAGTCCAAAAGAGGAAACAAACTAACAAACTAAAGGCGGAAAGAAGAGCGGGGTAGGATAGGGAGAGGAAAGGGGAGGGATGCCAAGGTAGGCAATCCAGAGCACCATGTCCAACAAACACAAAAGAGGAGGGCCGAGCCAAAAAGAACTTAAGACCACCCAAAGGCATGCGCTACGAGCACCTTAATATGCAACGATAATGCCCTTCAAGGAAAAAAGCACAAGTCAACCCAACACAACCATCTTGCGGAAAAGGACCTGAGTGCCTAGGATGACAACCACAGACACCCCATGAAGGAAAGGGGGAGTCCAGACTAAAAACAGAGAGTCCAGAAATCAAACCAGCAAGACTCAGCAAGCAGGCACACATGACAGGGGCATGAGAATTCACCACACAGGGCAGACCTGGTGGCTATATGGTGGTTATAGGAATCTGATAGTTTCTGCAGCCAACACAAAGCCCTGCACGTACGCCAGAAGCCACAAGCAAGAGCTCGAAGTAGAGAAACGAAGCCACCAAACTACCGATAAGCACAGCCTCCGAGAAAGGAAGGCGGGAAGGAGAAGAGGGACTGAGAACGGCATGAAGGGCGCTGTGCCAAAGAAGAAAACAAAGGGTGTCCTGTGACGGAAGTAGAAAAAAAGTAACTCGAAATATCGCCATGTTACATGCCATTACAGCCCCATCCTCGGAACAAATCGATCGGCATGACTGGAAATTTGAAGGCCTGGTCTACTCCTGCCTGTGACGCAATGAACCCGAGAGCGCACCAATGCATGGCACCCAGAAAAGAGGGGCAGAAATGAGGATCAGAAAAAGGCATGCACACAGACGCATGCAGGAAAAGACTAGCAGAAGGTAGCAGGGTACTTCCAAGCGCGCGCTTTTGCGCACTGCCTTTTTGAGCCCCACTGCACGTTTCGCGCAGTTTTTTGCAACCCCTTGTGGGCGCAGCAAGCAATTTTTGCGCTTTTTGCACTACAAAGCGCAGTTTTTTTCTTTTTCAAATGCGCTAAAGCGCTGGCCAATTTGGTCAATGGAAGTACCCTGGAGGGTAGCAGCTTAATCGCATGACCAATCTTCTGGCAGTGTTAGTTGGCTACCTAGCCGGTGCAAGTCAGTTGGGGAGGGTACCAGGATACCCATAGGGGGTATGGGAGTGAAGAGCCTAGGTGGTGAAGGGGGGGTAGGGGGAGGAGAGGGGGGGGGATCCTGGATGAGTGAGGCACTTTCATGCGGAAAAGTGTGAGGGGGAGAACCCCTGTTTACCCTGGCCCCCAATGGGCCAATGATGAAAGGGTGAGAAGAGTCCACAGTGTCCTCCCAGTCAGCCGTGGGCGTACCAATGGCTACGAAGTCAGCGATGCGGGCAATGGGGGGGCAAAAAAGTGAAATACACCATCCCAAAAAAGTGCTGAGGCACGCTTCAGCACCCCCCCCCCCCCGGCTCCGGAACCCACTGTACAGCTAGTATCTCAGTCACCACTTAGTGTTGTGGTGTCTAATTATGCTCATATTACAGGGTTTATAAAGGCCTATCCATTGAGGTTGGTCTCAAGTCCATTGGGGGTGTTTGAAGCATAGAAAATAATCGTGATCAATGTTACATTGTTTGGTTGGGCATGGGGGTCAGGGCCACTTGGCCCCTAATGTGCCCACCTTCAATACCCAATAATCAGGTATTCAATAACCAGGTCTTCAGTCCAAGCTTCAATCGGGCATTAAATAAACAGGTCTTCAATAATCACTAATGTATGTATGGCTGAAGGGCACAATGTCGTCCTTTACAACATGTGGTCTTAGTTGGTGACGTCATCGACCACCAATCTCCAGAACAATGCCGGCGCGTCTACTAGGGATGCCTCAAGCCGCACTTGAGCTCGCTCCCTTTGCACACGCTGTTCACGCCCTCTGACATTGACCTCATTGGCAACCATCCCCTCAATCTCAGCCACCTTCAAAGATAATTGATTGATGTCGTCCTCGCTGAGTTGCTGGCCTGGGTGCACAGACTGCATGTGATGGACCCCCTCCCCCCCCCCCCCCCCCCCCCCCCCTCCACACACACATACCTCCTCCCCCCCTCTGCCCTGGGTATAATATGTGGTGGATCTCTCCCCCAATAGCATATATGGACTGGTATTTAGTAGAGGAACACCCTAGTTCCACTCCCATGTCATTCTGAGGGCTAGAAAAAAGTGCCCGAAAAGTACCTAATGGTTTTGAAAATATCAGATTTTCTCCTCACCCCCCCCCCCCCCCCCCCCCCCCCTTGTTATTGTCCGTTACACCGGACACTGAGTTGGCATAGTGCGCACCGGATCCTGGTGACTCCAGGACCCGTGTTGCCTGCCGCCAGGCCATAGGCTAGCTAAGGCCTGTCCATGTCTGCGGGTTCCACCTGCCGACTTTCCTTTCTATATAGCCGCAATTGTCGGCCTCTTTAACAACTTCAATTCAGTCTCTTATCGTGTCGCCACGCTATCCATTGAAAGGTTAGGGGCCATCATGGCTAACAGTGAAGACCAAGACCCCAAGACCCCAGCGCCGCGACAGACAACATGGCAGCCAACAAGGAGCCGGCCTTCATCTTCGATGGAAGCCCAACTGTCCCCTTCCACAAGTTTGGCCCCTACCTGCTCCGCCACCTCAGAGCCTTCCCTAGAACCATCCATGTCGCCATTGACGCCGCAATGCCAGATCCCCCTGACGGGGAACTGGCAACAGGTGACGAGTATCCTATGGAGACCAGTCATTACCCCAATCTTGAACATGCTAATGCGACTATTGCGAGCCGTGCTGTTGACTACAGGATACATGTAGACCCAGCTCCAACGGCCTGCATGTGACATCCCGCAAAGGACCAGCTGTAGCGGAGATGGCAGCAACCCAATTGCCGGCACACTGGTATACAACCCTGTCACACTTCGCCTTCTTTTTCATGAATGCTGCATATCTAGGGAACGGCAACATGATATCATATGATGCAGGCAGTCTGACAAGGCCAAAGCTACCATTTATATACAATAACATATGATGCAATTTGTACGATATCATACTCACACTTGGCCAAAATCATATGATATGCCGATCCCTAAGTATATCCATGACTTCTATTCACGAACCCCGTAATCGTAGAGTGGGGTGTAAGCCTTCAAATAAGCCAGTTAAATAAACACCCCACTCAACTTCATTAAGTGGCGTTTTCGGCGGTGCCCCCCCTTCTGGGGGGCGGGAGCCCCCAGTATTAGTGTATTACCCATGTGTCCGTCCGACCGATCGACCGACCCTCCATCTAACAGCGATGAAGCCCGACACGTCAGCCAACGGCCTCGTAACTAACTCGCTTCCGTTGCCACCTGTCGCTCCCTCGCGAGCACTCCCCGCCAATTTTTAGCGTCGCAGGCGACGCTGCGTAGGACTTGGTATGGGTCAATCGTTTATGTTAGACTCTTCTGGATACGACTTTAACTTTCTGCAGTCGGAGCCGTCACATGTGCTTCAGGCTAGCTCCCTGCACTGACCTGCAGCCTCTTCCTTGGCTGACACGCCGTCTGTGGCTCTGTGCCACCCTATCTGCGGATGGACTGTGGTATTGGAGCCGGCAAGGATCTACTAGTGTCACAAGACACAAGAATGTGCTTCAGGCAATCACAAATGAACCATATTTCATTTTTGGGCTACGCGCAGCAACTTCTAGGCAGCTCCCTTTCACTGTCCTTGGGCCAAACCTGAAGCTAGCTAGAGTGCCTGACAGCTGACATAAAGGGAATTCAAATGCCGCTGAGAGCTTAGGGATTGGCCCAGTGGCTTTCAGTGATATACAATGGTCTAGTGGTAGACCAATTCGCTTGAGGATGAAGAGTCGGGGGTTCGACTCCCCCTTCGATCGCTCTTGGCGTTGCAGGTCGTCGTCAACCGCGATGGTAGCTTATCCAGTTGAGGTAGTAGACCGCTCCCCACCCGCGAACGACGGGCTCCCTGAACACCACGCCCCACCAGGCTTTATCATTACATTGGGATTGGCCCAGTGGCTGGCTAGCGGAGCTGACAAAGCAACCATGAGTAGCCCAAAAGCGAAACAGTGTAAATGAACTGGCCTGAGAAGAATTGTGACAGAAATTACTGCTAAATACGAGAGTCTCCACATCCCAGTCATGGGTTCGAATCCGCTTTCATATCCGGTGCCGATCCCTATGCATTTCCATGACTTCAATTCAAGAACCCCGTAATCGTAGAGCGGGGCACAAATAAAAAAATAAATAGTACGCCTTGTTAGGAGGTGTGAGGTTGGGGGGGCCAGCCCGTTTGCTATCACTGGGGCCAACCACCAGAGCGGGGTATACGAGAGTCTGCACATGGGGGGGCCAGCCCGTTTGCTATCACTGGGGCCAACCACCATAGCGGGACAGGGTACTTCAAATGGCCAAATTGGCCAGCGCTTTAGCGCACTTGAAAACAAAAAAACTGCGCGTTGTAGTGCAAAAAGCGCAAAAATTGCATGCTGCGCCCACAGGGAGTTGCAAAAAACTGCACTTAAAGCGCAGAGGGGGTCAAAAAGTCAGCGCTCAAAAGTGCGCACTTTGAATTACCCTGGAGCGGGGTATGCGAGAGTCTGCACATCCCAGTCATGTGTTCGAATCCGCTTAGCGTGCTCCCGGGTTTCTGTGGGTTTCGCTTCTGGGGAATTGCGATTGGAAGACGGTGAGCACCAGAGTTGGTTGAAAAAACTATAACAATTCAGTTCATATTCGTGCTTTCCACAACGATAAATAAGTAAGTTCCAAACAATGCATTTTGCAGCATCAAACAACTAAGAGGCTCCTATTATGCTACCTGCTTTCTGTGATAATAATGGGGGGTTAACTTATATATCTATGGGAAATATAGGTTAATCTACGTATCTATATGATATATATGGAATGTATATAGATGTATGTATATCCCAAATATACGTAGGTTAACATATATATACATAGGTAAACCTATATATATCCCATATATATATATATATATATATATATGGGATTGCACGGGTAGACTTGGAATTGGAAGACGGCGAGCAGCCCAGAATAGGCTGCAAAACCATGTAACAATCCATCCCAACAACACAATTAATGTCTCCTTGTCTATGTCGACCCAGTTTTTGACATTCCTTCTGCTTTCTGCTTTTTCAGCTTCTTGCAAATGGCCTTGTGCCCCTCCCAATGGACATTTTGGCACTCCTTACTACAGTACCATCTCTGTTCGCATCCAGCGCATTTCTTCAAGGACACCTTCTCCTCCCTGGTCCCCAGATAAACTTGGAAGGTGTGGTAGAAGTGGTTATGCCTCCCACAGGCATCGCACAGTCTCACGGAGTTGGAGGTTGAGGGGGAGTAGTCGAAATCAAGGGGCCTGGGCGCAGGCTTGGTATGAGGTTCAACGAGGCACTCATTGATGGTAATGCGCTCGGATTTTGGCGAGGCCTGTGTGTGGAGTGGTAGTGGTGGTAGTGGTGTGTGTGTGTGCAGCGGTGGTGGTGGTAGTGGTGTGTGTGTGTGTGTGTGTGTGTGTGTGCAGTGGTGGTGGTGGTGGTAGAAGTGGGGGTATGTTGTGGGCGCAGGCTTGGTGTGAGGTTCAATAAATGTCTCATTGTTGATAATGCAGTCTGATATTGGCAAGGCTTGTATGTGCAGTGGTGGTGGTGGTTGTGTTCGGGGTGTGTTGGTTATGTGTGTGGAGTGGTGGTGGTGTTGCACTTATGTGTTGCACTTATGTGGTGGTGGTGGTGGTGTGTGTGGAGTGGTGGTGGTGGTGGTGGTGGTGGTGCACTTATGAGGTTCAATGAGGCATTCATTGTTGATAATGCAGTCGGATATTGGCCAGGCCTGTGTGTGGAGTGGTAGTGGTGGTGGTAGTGGTGGTGGTGGTGTTGGGGGTGCGCTGGGTGTATGTTGGGTGTGTGTGGAGTGTTGGGGGTGGTGCACTTATGTGCTGGTGGTGGTGTGTGTGGAGCGGTGGTGGTGGTTGTGGTGGTGGTGGTGCACTTATGTGGTGGTGGTGGTGTGTGTGGAGTGGTGGTGGTGGTGGTGGTGTGTGTGGAGTGGTGGTGGTGGTGTGTGTGGAGTGGTGGTGGTGGTTGTGGTGGTGGTGCACTTATGTGGTGGTGGTGGTGGTGTGTGGTGTTGTGGTGTGTGTGTGTGTGTGTGTGTGTGTGTGTGTGTGTGCTGTGTGTGGGGGGGGGGGGGGGCACTTATGTGTGGTGGTGGTGGTGTGTGTGGTGGTGGTGGTGGTGGTGTGTGTGTGTGTGTGGAGTGGTGGTGGTGGTTGTGGTGGCGCACTTATGTGGTGGTGGTGGTGTGTGTGTGTGTGGAGTGGTGGTGGTGGTGGTCGTGCACTTATGTGGTTGTGGTGGTGGTGGTTGTGTGTGTGTGTGTGTGTGTGGAGTGGTTGTGGTTGTGGTGGTTGTGGCGCACTCATGTGGTGGTGGTGGTGTGTGTGTGGTGGTGGTGGTGGTGGTGTGTGTGTGTGTGTGGAGTGGTGGTGGTGGTTGTGGTGGCGCACTTACTGGTGGTGGTGGTGGTGTGTGTGTGTGGGAGTGGTGGTGTGGTGGTCGTGCACTTATGTGGTTGTGGTGTGGTGGTGTGTGTAGTGTTGTGGTGTGTGGAGTGGTTGTGGTGGTGGTGGTTTTGTGGTGGCGCACGAATGGGTGGTGGTGTGTGTGTGGTGGGTGGTGGTGTGAGTGTGTGTGGGTGTGTGTGGAGTGTGTGCGTGGTGGGTGGCGCACTTTATGTTTTTTTTGGGGGGTTGGTGCGGTGGATGGGGTGTGTGTGGAGTGGTGGTGGTGGTGGTCGTGCACTTATGTGGTTGTGGTGTGGTGGTGTGTGTGTGTGTGTTGTTGTGTTGTTGGAGTGGTTGTGGGTGGCGTGGTGGTGGTGGGCAAATCATGTGGGGTGGTGGTGCGTGGTGTGGTGTTGTGTGTGTGTGTGTGTGTGGAATGGTGGTGGTGTGGTGGTGGTGGTGCACTTTGTGGTGGTGGTGGTGGGGTGGGTGTGTTGTCGGTTGTCATGGGGAGTGGTGGTGATGGTGGTGGTGGTGGTGGTGCACTCATGTGGTGGTGGTGGTGGTGGTGGTGTGTGTGTGTGTGTGTGTGTGTGTGTGTGTGTGGAATGGTGGTGGTGGTGGTGGTTGTGGTGGTGCACTTATGTGGTGGTGGTGGTGGTGGTGTGTGTCTGTGTCTATGGAGTGGTGGTGATGGTGGTGGTGGTGGTGGTGCACTCATGTGGTGGTGGTGGTGGTGTGTGTGAAAGCGTGTGGAGTAATGATGGTGGTGGTGCACTTATGAGGCTCAATGAATGCCTCATTGTTGATTATGCAGTCTGATATTGGCGAGGCCTGTGTATGGAGTGGTGGTGGTCAAGGCCTTTTTTCAAATCTGAAAGTGGATTGTTTTAGTTTCATGGTTTTAGGCCTCCTCCAGGGACAGCGTTTTATAGCTTTTTATAGCATAAATAGCTTTATAGGGCCATTGTTGAATATGCAGTCTGATATTGGCGAGGCCTGTGTGTGCAGTGGTGGTGGTGGTGCACTTATGTTGTGGTGATGGTGATGGTGGTGGTGGTGGTGGTGGTCGTCGTAATGGTTGTGGTTGTGGTGGTGGTGGTGGTTGTGGTGGTGGTGGTGGTCGTAATGGTTGTGGTGGTGGTGGTGGTGGTGGTGGTGGGTGGTGGTGGTGGTCGTAATGGTTGTGGTGGTGGTGGTGGTGGTGGTGGTAGTGGTGCACTTCTGCCAGAACATGTTCGTGCTGGCTTGTCAACGGCTATGAGCGTTATGGGTGGGTACGTGGTGGTTGTCGTGGTGGCGGTGTTGGTTGAGGTGGTGGTGGTGGTGGTGGTGGTGGTGTTGGTTGTGGTGGTGGTGGTGGTGGTGGTGGTGGTGTTTATGTTTGTGGTGGTGGTTGTGGTGGTTGTGGTTGTGGTGGTGGTGGTTGTGGTGATGGTTGTGGTGGTTGTGGTTGTGGTGGTGATGTTTGTGGTGGTAGTGGTGCACTTATGTCAGATCATGTCCGTGCTACTGTTCATGTTGTTTGGAGTTCAATTCATCAATGCGTTTTTTTTAAGCCCTTCCTATCACGGTTGAGCAAGTCCTTTTAGCATATTTTGCCTACCCCTGGATTATAACATACATACGTACATGCAACACACTCACACAGGGGCGGTGGTTGGCCATGAACATCGCCATCGTATCCTCATCAATCACACGGTCACAGGGGTTGAAGCGTGCAAACTTGGCCATGACTAATGGCGGGTTGGACAGCCGACAGAGGCTGAGGTCCAAATTTGTATTTGTATTTATGTGTATATTACCAGCTGTTACCAGTGTAACTAATATTTGTATTTATTTGTATATTACCAGCGGTTAGCAGTATAAATAATATTTGTATTTATTTATGTGTATATTACCAGCTGTTACCAGTCAAATTATATTTGTATTTATTTTTATATTACTAGCGGTTAGCAGTATAAATAATATGTGTATTTATTTATGTGTATATTACCAGCTGTTACCAGTCAATAATATTGTATTCATTTGTATATTACCAGCGGGTAACAGTATAACTAATATTTATATTTATTTATGTGTAAATTACCAGCTCTTACCAGAATAAATAATATTTGCATGTGTTTGTGTATAACCAGCGGTTAGCAGTATAAATAACACACTCACACAGGGGCGGAGGTCGGCCATGAAAATCGCCATTGCATCCTCATCAATCACGCGTTCATGGGAGATGAAGCGCGCAAACTTGCCCATGACTAATGATGGGTTGTACAGCCGACAATTACTGAGGTCCCATTTTGTTTTTTAAAATATAACCAGCGGTTACCAGTATAAATAACACACTTACACAGGGGCGGAGGTCGGCCATGAACATCACCATTGCATCCTCATCAATCACGCGTTCATGGGAGATAAAACGCGCAAACTTAGCCATGACTAATGATGGGTTGTACAGCCGACAATTGCTGAGGTCCCAAATGGTCATGTGCAAGTCCTGGTCGATGAAGCAGAAGGATTTCATGATGACTATGGCGATGGTGCTCCACTGCTCAGGCAGGCTGACCATCAGGAACTTGCTCATGGAGGGGATGAGGGCGCGGCGGATACCTGGAAAACGTAAAAGGGGAATACATGGGTATACATGGCGTTACATGAGGGTTGGGGATGTTGATACATGGGAATAGTTGAGAAAAACGGGAAATGGAAAAACAGGGGATGAGGGTGCGGCGGGTACCTGATAAACCAAGGGGGATACATGAGACAAATGGGAAATAACAGTATCTAAGGCGATAGGCAGATACCTGGGAAACAATAGGGGGGTGCGAGAGAAAAAATGGGAAATGGATGTCATGATGACCACTGCGATGGTGCTCCACTGCTCAGGCAGGCTGACCATCAGGAACTTGCTCATGGAGGGGATTAGGGCGCGGAGGATACCTGGAAAACATGAGAAAAATACACGAGAAAACCACGAGAAAAAGAAAGAAATGCATGAGAAAACATAAGAAAAAGAAAGAAAATACCTGAGAACAACATGAGAAAAAGAAAGAAATGCATGAGAAAACATAAGAAAAAGAAAGAAAATACCTGAGAACAACATGAGAAAAGGAAGAATTACATGAGAAAACATAAGAAAAATAAAGAAATACATGAGAACAACACGAGAAAAGGAATAAATACATGAAGGGAGCCTAGGTCTGTGGGGTTCACCATGGAGCACACGATGGCCCTACCTACCTACCTACCTACCTACCTACCCCCCCCCCACACACACACCCACACACCCACACACCCTTCTTACCAGTCTACCTACCTCACCCCCCACACACACCACCCACCACCAATACCTGCCTACTCCCCCCCCACCCACCCACACCCTATATACCTGTCCAAGGCTCCCGTGGTGCAGCTTGTTTCTTGAGTCTGATCTCCTCTTTGGATGAAGCATATGCGTGCTTATCTATCTACCTACCTACCTACCTACCCCCCCACACACACACCACACGCACACACACACACACACACACACACACACACACACACACACATACACACCCACACCCTCCGTACCTGTCCATGGCTCCCGTGGTGCAGCTTGTTTCTTGAGTCTGATCTCCTGTTTGGATGGTTCGCCCGAGACCTCGGGAAAGTCTAGGTTTGTGAGGTTCACCACGGAGCGCACGATGGCTGTCATGAAAGTAATGGCGGAAGTGAAGAGGCAAGTAGCCACAGCTGCGCCGATGGTCTTGTCAGCTGATGAACCATCCAAGAGCTCACTGACGGTTTTGATGACCTCCAGAATGCCTGCAACATAGTCACAGAGGCAGTATTTTTACATTAAAATGGCATTTTTAGGAGCATTGTGCGCTCTGTGTGAGGTTCACCACGGAGCGCACAATGGCTGACATGACAGTAATGGCGGAGGTGAAGAGGCAAGTAGCCACAGCTGCGCCGATGCCCTTGTCGGCTGATGAACCATCCAAGCACTCACTGACGGTTTTTATGACCTCCATAATGCCTACAACATAGCCGGAGGCCTTTTTTGTGTATTTGTTAGTGTTTGTTTTAGTGTTTGTTTATCGCCTCCAGAATCCCTGTAACGCAGCCACAGCTGCACCGATGTTCTTATTGGCTGATGAACCATCCAAGCGCTCACTGACGGTCTTGATGACCTCCAGAATCCCTTCAACATAGTCAAAGAGGCGGTATTTTTAGTGTGTGTTTTAGTGTTTGTTTTGGTGTTTGTTTATGACCTCCAGAATCCCTGTAACGCAGCCACAGCTGCACCGATGTTCTTATCGGCTGATGAACCATCCAAGCGCTCATTGACGGTCTTGATGATCTCCAGAAACCCTGCAACATAGGCGGTATTTTTAGTGTTTGTTTTAGTGTTTGTTTTAGTGTTTGTTTTAGTGTTTGTTTTGGTGTTTGTTTATCACCTCCAGAATCCCTGCAACATAGTCAAAGAGGCGGTATTTTTAGTGTTTGTTTTAGTGTTTGTTTTAGTGTTTGTTTTGGTGTTTGTTTATCACCTCCAGAATCCCTGTAACCCAGCTTCAGCCGTACCGATGATCGTATCGGCTCATGAACCATCCAAGCGCTCACTGACGGTTTTGATGACCTCCAGAATGCCTACAACATAGCCAGAGAGGCAGTATTTTTTAGTGCTTTTTTTATTGTTTGTTTTGGTGTTTGTTTATGACCTCCAGAATCCCTGTTAGGCAGCTTCAGCTGCACCGATGTTCTTATTGGCTGATGAACCATCCAAGCGCTCACTGACGGTCTTGATGACCTCCAGAATCCCTGCAACATAGCCGGAGGCAGTTTTTTTTTTTATGATAAGTTTTGCAACATAGGCACATAGGAAGAGCTTTTATGTTAAAAGTACCTGGAAGATACTTACCGTACTTACTGTAAATGAAAAGTAAGGCCAAGTAGCAGTAAAGTTAAGAAGGCCAGGTCAGGGGGGGGCAGGAATACAGATTTTGGACCGCATTTTCAAAACGGTGTACGATTCGATGGGAGTTTGAATTGTGGATGTTTCAAACATAAGGAGGGGAGAAAAACTTGACAAACAGTCTTTACCAATATAATATTTGGGCCGCTTTGGTTCAAAACAACTTTGGACCCCTAAAACTTCCTGTTCAACTTTATTTTGAGTACAAACAAAGTTGTAATCATCTCTTGAGGATAAGCTCTATTTAAAGGGAAGACGAGGTACGGCAGCTTTTTCCCTGCCCCCCCACCCCTCCACCCCACTCCACCCCACCCCTGGGCCAGGTTTCAGTACAGTTAATAAGGCCAGGTTGTAGGAGAGACAGTGAAAAGACATACAGGCTAGGTCTTAATAAGTTGAGCACCACATGTTCACATTTATTGTTGCTAGTTTGCACTCGTACTGCTTGCCCCCTTTGCTCCATGTGCTCCCTGTACTGCTTGCTCCCTGTGCGTCACATTGCACTCGTACTGCTTGCTCCCTGTGTTCCCTGTTCAACCCTTAGGCACCCAACATACATGCAGGCAAACTTACATGCATGGCACGAGGCATACGAACAGGCAGTTGTCCCACCCTGACAAAGACATGCAAACATGCATGCAGGCAGTAGTGCATGCAGGGAAAAGAAAAAAAGCAATACGCCAAGTCGGCGTGATTTAGAAAGCTGCCCAAAGGGGGTCATCAGACAACACCATCAAACCGGGGGGGGGGCTAGGGGGGGCGGTACCCCCCACGATAGCCTGTGGAAGGAGTGCTGGAAGAGTGGGTGGCGAATTCCATTCCCCCTCTGGTACACACGATGGTGTTGTGTTGAAAACAGTACATGCAGGGCAAACATACATGCATGTACGAGGTACATTCATGCAATACACACATGCACACTCGAGGGGTCCGACCCACCTGTTGCTTCCAAGCCGACCTCCCCGCCTTTAGCTAGCAGGGATGCGAAGTGCGGACCGTCTACTAGGTCATCCACGACGTTCTCTGAATATGAGCTCTTATAGTCTCCCTGAAGCGTTGCGTCGATATACTTCTGGCATTTCTTGCGCACATGCTCCCTGCTTTCCACCTCCGGGATGCCGAGCAACCTCGCGCGCTCGATCACAGAATATCTCATGGGGCGCGGCTAGCGAGAGGGGGGGGGGGGGGGGGGGGGGGGGGGGGGAGGCTACTGTCTCATATCTAGACCTCAATGCGACCCACTCAGTGCTCGGGAGTGTTGTAGTGGCCTGCCTGTAGCCTACACCTATGTGATTGCACTCTGTAGTCAGTACTTAGGAGTGTGGAGTAGCGTCTATACTGTCCTTGTCTGCTATGTCCGCAGGCTGTGAGTGTGAGCTGCCTGAAGGCTGACAGAACATGTCATCAAACCAAACCGAACCTTCAGGGGTGGGGGCTGGGGGGGTGGGGGCGGGCTTGCCTGTGTTTGCCCGATGATGGGTATCGACAGCGTGTCGAGTGGGGTTCAGAGATTGGATCAAATATACTTAGGCAAACACTGGGTAAACAGAATGGTACGGATGTTGTTGATATCGCCGAAGACGGCAATCAGCCTTAATGGCTGGAGCCATGGAAAGAAGTTCAAATTCTGTTGAGTGGGTTTGCAGATTAGTCGTTTGGGAGGATCAAGGGGGCGGTGAGGTTTAGAAGGTCTTGACCTAGGTCTTGGCTGGGCAGCTTTCCGAAGGTCCTCGCTCGGATATTGGGCGAAGACAGAAAGACAAAAGGCGCAAGGAACGGGTTGATCTAGGCGCTTTTCGTCCAGTGCCTGGGCCACAATCCGGACTAGGTGTGCGCTTGTGCGGTCAACTTTCGCAAGTCAACTCGTGGAACAACGGAAACAACGGAACTTATCAGAAGTTTGGTTTGAAATTCGAACCCTTACTTCTCCGCTAGAATTTGATCAACATATGAGATTGTACATGACTACTTGTACGCAAGGCAATTCATGAGAGCTTTTAATGGGACGCTATCATTGTAGGGACCTGCATTACTGCACATCATATGATGTTGCCCCAATAGCGAGTATAATATTATATGATTTCATACAAATTGCATCATATGACATTGTACACAAATGGTAACTTTAGCCTACTCAGACTGCCGGCATCATATGATATCCACCCCCTATATAGATGTGTGTTTGCTAATGGGTTTCGAATACCGGTAGCAACAGGTTTCTATTTCAACTTAAATATCACAAGATGTAACAATTAATAAAAAAACTAATAAAACACTCAAATCGAGGATTCGAGGAAGAGAGCATCGCCCAATATATATCATGTGGTATCATATTGCCGTTCCCTAGACAATTGGCGTATCGAAAACATGGGAGTGACCTGGGAGTGGGAAGGAGTAAGCTGCAGAAGCGACAGGTCAACTACTGAGGTTGGGCCGAAGCCAGGAGAGGGTTACCGCATACCGTATTTGTAAAAGCCAAAGGGTACTTTGATAGGAGATAATCAGCAGAACGACTAGCAGAAATAAGTTGTTTGATATTTCAGTATTTCACCTGTCTACTACAACGCAACGCAATGGCATTTTGACTTTATTAGCAGGATGTGTGAGAGGCTGGATTATTAGCCCAGTATGGCACTATGGCATAATTGTAGTCAACATGGTCCTGTGTGATCATCAGTCCAAGCGAACAAGCAAAGCCACCTCAAGTCCTCAACAATGCTGTTAACCCTGAAGTCCTGACCCCCCATATTCCCCCCTCCCAGACCCGCAGTCCCCGCACCCCTCGTGCACGTTGAACCTTGAATACACTGAACGAACTTGTTGCGATATGACGCCGATTTCTTCCTGCTCTCAAATGCGGGTTTCAATGCAAAGCATGGGGTATGGGCCTCAGGCGCGTTGGTTGGACGGGCATGCATGCTTCTGTCCCGCTGTCAAGCTTGCCTTGGGTATCCAGCGCCAGCGGGGCATCGACGTCAGGTGCCAACAGGGGTGCCAACATCTCCCGCCCCCTGATATAAATTCGCGTCCTTGTCAGGTCCTTGGTTGAAGTTTCGATCGAGTACAGTCGCGTGACCTGGAAACAGGTCAGCATCATTTGAAAAATGAAAATCATTTTATAAGGTTTGAACTTGAACTCACTCGACCCCCCGGCTCGAGACCCCTGCGCGGCCGCGCAGCTTTCCTCATTTCCCTCGGGCGCCATGCCTCAACAACACATTACCTCCCGTCAATGCTCCTGATTTGAACCCTACCGCAACTCAACCTGCAACTCCGCCTCGATAACAAATGAACTCCCGATACTGCGGCTAATTTGAACTCTGCATGTAACTTCCCTGCAACAAACTTTGCGCGCAACTCTGCCACAACGACACAATATTTCCTGATGCTGCTGCTCCTCATTTGAACACTGCTGGCATCTCTGCGATTAAAGCTGCGAGCATTAACCTCGTCAAGCATCTTGATCTGGCGCGCAGCACCTTCGACGCACCATGTCCCGAGCCGAAGCATGTAAGCCCCTGTCCCTGCCTGAAAACTAGGACAACCGGTAGATGCGCTTGCTGCGGTCAATCAACAAAGCATGCGCAGCATGCTGCAGCTCCTGCTGCTGATGGTTGCATCATCCTGGTGTCCTTACCAAACTTACCCAAACTCATCTGAAACCAACACACTCAGTTGTGCTACTGGCTTGTGTTTGATCGAATGGCCTATTAGCCTTCAGGCTACTCACCATCTGCGGGAGAAGGAAAGCTTGGGTAGCTTAACTACCTCTGGACCACACTATATAGGATATAGGTTGCAATCACATGGGTGAAGACAGTGTAACGACCATGTCCATGCCCCTTTCCAAGTTGTTTTTGCACACCTGTTTCCCATGTTTTTTTACACACCTGTACACTGGCGCACACTAGTACAGATATGCACATACTGATACACAACTTTTAGCTCTAGGGATGACTATGTTAATTGTCATAAATTTGGCCTGAGAAAGTCGAGCGGCAATACGGCTTGCCTTCCTGTCAAATCCAAATCATCGGCTAAATTGCCACAAGAGACTTGGAGGCGTGTACACGGATTAAAAAACATATAAAATGGCTTGATAACAACGCATGAGGCACAGTGGGTGAATGTCCTCAGGATAGCTCCCAGGCCAGGTTAAGGTACGTAATTGGTCGGCCCCCTTAGGGGGACAGACCTATGCGATACTTACGCGATATCGTGCAGTTTGTTCAAATCTTCAACTCTTCACATCTTCAACTCTTCACATCTTCATTCTTTCCCAAGAATGCCGGTCAAAATTGCCGGTTAATCTGACTGGCCTGAAATCTTTCCGACTCGTGTTCGATTTACGTCGGGGGCGGATTACCTCTGAGGGCACTTTTTCGTGTATGTATCTCAGGGTTGCGGACTGTGGACGCGGCGTTTTCATTTGTCGTTTCCCTCCTGTCCTGTGGACTCAGTCTAGGGACCTGGAGCATGTCTACGATTTGCCCTTGAAGAATTCGCTTCTTCGTGACTCTTGTAGCTCATGACATCAGCGCATTGTGCTTGACAAGGAAATCTGCTCTTCCGCACTAGTTCCTGTAGGTTGCGAAGTAGCAACTGTAGCCTCGGGAGTTGCTGCACCTGCCTCCATGGAACTTCGGGAAGTCAGTGAGCTAATAAGTTCATTAGCCTTACAGGGCACGAAGTTGAATAATAATGCCATGCCATGCTACATTGATTCTTGACCCTCCCAATATTAAATGCTTGTGCATCCATCACCAAGGAGGCTGCCACTGCTGCTTGACGAACATTACACCACCCCCGGAGCCGACCTCCAGGGGACCCGCCAGGGCCCCCTACTATTTGTTTGTTTGTTACAGTCCAGGGGGTAGCCAACTAGGCCAAATGGACTCACCCAACCTTGGAATTAGGAGGGTCTAAAATGGAATGAGGAGTGTCTAAAATGAAATTATGAGGGTCTAAAATGAAATTAGGAGTGTTTCATATGGAATTGGGAGTGTCTAAAATGGAATTAGGAGGGTCTGCCATGAAATTAGGAGGGTCTAACATGGAATTTGGAGGGTCTAAGATGGAATTGGGAGGGTCTAACGTGAAATTTGGAGGGTCTGAAATGACATTTGGAGGGTCTACAGTGAAATTAGGAGGGTCGAACATGGAATTGGGAGAGTCTAAAATGAAATCGGGAGGGTCTAAAAAGAAAAAGTACTGATGAACTGAACCCCAAACAATTTTTCGAAGGGGACTCTGCTACAGTGATAGCTTATTTGTAGTACTCAGATCTCTCTATTCAGGGCCACATTTGGTTGTACAAGTGCACCATACTCTCTCAAATATTGTACTAAATAGCTTAGCTCTAGGGTTTAGGGTTAAGGTTTAGCTAAGCTTATTATACAAGATTTGGGAGAGCAAGGTACTCAACAGAATCCTGAACAAGGGTTCCCAAAGCCCCAAGTAAAAAAATGTTACAGCCAGTCTAGGCTGTAGGATCAATATCAGCCTTTTTCTCATGGTAGTCTGTAGAGCAGGTTGAGCAACTTTGCGGGATACAATTAAACTTTGACAACATTAACAAAAACAAAGAAAACTATACATAGACAGTAAATAATAAAATATAAACAACATGTTCCCCCGGGGCAACACTTTGCAACTAGGAGTGTGTAGTGTATGCAGTAAAGTACAATCAAAGGAAATACATCAATATAACTTTGATGTCAGTCAAATTGTGAATTCCCGTGTCAATTTGCTATTGGGCACAAAGAAGGCCAGTTCATCCCCGATTGTTTGGGGTTCAATTCATCAATGCTATTACTTTTAGCCCTTCCTATCACGGTTGGGTAAGTCCCTTTAGCCTATTTGGCCAACCCCCTAACACATGTAAACACATACAAACACGTACACACATGCTCACACGTACAAACATGTCCATACTTGCACACACACGCACACATACAAGCACATGTGCAAACACATGTACACACAGATGTGCAGATGCTGCGATGGCTCTTGATGACACATAATATGACAAGCACACATACAAGCATGAACAAACACGTGTACACACATATGCACACATATGTTGACAGATGTGCAGATGCTGTGATGGCTCTTGATGACACATAATATGGCACACACTCACACATACCCTCATGTACAAGCACAGGTACACACAGATGTGCAGATGCTGTGATGGCTCTTGACGACACATAATATGGCACATGCACACACTTACAAACATGTGCACACACATGTACACACATGCTCCCACGTACACACATGTGCATACTTGCACGCACACACACAAACAATTCAAGAAGCAGATTTGTACATTTTAATATTTACATGTGCGGACATGTGGAAGATTTTTGAGGATGCAGATGCTGCGATGGCTGAAAGGGCAATACAATATTTGTATGCAGATGCTGCGATGGCTGATAGCGAAATTCAAGCTGCAGATGTATACTTATTAATACTTACTCGTGGAAGACTTTTGTGTATGCAGATAATGCGATGTCTTGGGTAGTGTCTTGGGTAGTGTCTTGGGTAGTGGGCGATACTTGACTCAGATTTAATATTTATATACAAAACATTTATTTGTATGCAGATGATGCAGTGGTCCAGAGAGTCATAGATCAATTCTTTACTCAGATTTAGACATTCAAATATTTAAATGTGGAAGATTTTTGTGCATGCAAATGATGCGATGGCAATTCAAAGGGAATTCGAGCCGCAAATTTGTATCTTTTAATATTTACGATTATAACATGTCCATGCATCCAGATGATGTAATGGCTCAGAGTGCAATTTGAGCTGCAGATTTGTATATTTTGATATTAACGTGTATAACTTTTGCATGCAGATGATGTGATGGCTCGGAGCACAACTCAAACTGCAGATTTGTATATTTTAATATTTACGTGTATAACAATTCCATGCATGCAGATGAGGAGATGGCTCATAGTGCAATACGAGCTGCAGGTTTATATATATATTTTAATACTAACCTATGGAGATGAGGAGATGGCTCAGAGGGCAGTTCGAGCTGCAGATTCATTTATTTTCATACTGACCTATGCAGATGAGGAGATAGCGCAGTGGACAATTTGAGCTGCAGATTTGTATATGTAAATATTTATGCCAACACAATTTGCACGCATGCAGATGAGGAGATGGCTCAGAGGGCAATACACGCCTCAGAGCATGAGGTTTCTATAGGCCATGAGAACATCATGAATTCAAGCAACCTGCCCATCCTTTACTTCTTCATGTAAGTACCTCTCGGATCTTTACACCGTGCTGATTCGTGTCTGTCTGGTCACTGCTTTGTACTCAGTGGTGCGCTGAACTGAACCCTTTGAACTGAGCCACGAGAACATCATGAATTCAAGCAACCTGCCCATCCTTTATTTCTTCATGTAAGTGCCTCTCGGGAGTGAATACTGCACTGATTTGCATCTCTTTCTGTTCACTGTGCTGTACACAGTGGTGAGATGAACTGCACCTTACCTTTTGTTCTTGAACAGCAGAGCATGAGGTTTCTATAGGCCATGAGAACATCATGCATTCATGTAAGTGCCTTTCGGATCTTAACACCGTGCTGATTCGTGTCTGTTTCTGGTCACTGCTTTGTACTCAGTGGTGCGCTGAACTGAACATTCCTTTTTTTCTTTTCTGTTTTGTTTGTTTGAATTGCAGAGCATGAGGTTTCTATAGGCCATGAGAACATCATGCATTCATGTAAGTGCCTTTCGGATCTTAACACCGTGCTGATTCGTGTCTGTTTCTGGTCACTGCTTTGTACTCAGTGGTGCGCTGAACTGAACATTCCTTTTTTTCTTTTCTGTTTTGTTTGTTTGAATTGCAGAGCATGAGGTTTCTATAGGCCATGAGAACATCATGCATTCATGTAAGTGCCTTTCGGATCTTAACACCGTGCTGATTCGTGTCTGTTTCTGGTCACTGCTTTGTACTCAGTGGTGCGCTGAACTGAACATTCCTTTTTTTCTTTTCTGTTTTGTTTGTTTGAATTGCAGAGCATGAGGTTTCTATAGGCCATGAGAACATCATGCATTCATGTAAGTGCCTTTCGGATCTTAACACCGTGCTGATTCGTGTCTGTTTCTGGTCACTGCTTTGTACTCAGTGGTGCGCTGAACTGAACATTCCTTTTTTTCTTTTCTGTTTGTTTGTTTGAATTGCAGAGCATGAGGTTTCTATAGGCCATGAGAACATCATGCATTCATGTAAGTGCCTTTCGGATCTTAACACCGTGCTGATTCGTGTCTGTTTCTGGTCACTGCTTTGTACTCAGTGGTGCGCTGAACTGAACATTCCTTTTTTTTCTTTCTGTTTTGTTTGTTTGAATTGCAGAGCATGAGGTTTCTATAGGCCATGAGAACATCATGCATTCATGTAAGTGCCTTTCGGATCTTAACACCGTGCTGATTCGTGTCTGTTTCTGGTCACTGCTTTGTACTCAGTGGTGCGCTGAACTGAACATTCCTTTTTTTCTTTTCTGTTTTGTTTGTTTGAATTGCAGAGCATGAGGTTTCTATAGGCCATGAGAACATCATGCATTCATGTAAGTGCCTTTCGGATCTTAACACCGTGCTGATTCGTGTCTGTTTCTGGTCACTGCTTTGTACTCAGTGGTGCGCTGAACTGAACATTCCTTTTTTTTCTTTTCTGTTTTGTTTGTTTGAATTGCAGAGCATGAGGTTTCTATAGGCCATGAGAACATCATGCATTCATGTAAGTGCCTTTCGGATCTTAACACCGTGCTGATTCGTGTCTGTTTCTGGTCACTGCTTTGTACTCAGTGGTGCGCTGAACTGAACATTCCTTTTTTTCTTTTCTGTTTTGTTTGTTTGAATTGCAGAGCATGAGGTTTCTATAGGCCATGAGAACATCATGCATTCATGTAAGTGCCTTTCGGATCTTAACACCGTGCTGATTCGTGTCTGTTTCTGGTCACTGCTTTGTACTCAGTGGTGCGCTGAACTGAACATTCCTTTTTTTCTTTTCTGTTTTGTTTGTTTGAATTGCAGAGCATGAGGTTTCTATAGGCCATGAGAACATCATGCATTCATGTAAGTGCCTTTCGGATCTTAACACCGTGCTGATTCGTGTCTGTTTCTGGTCACTGCTTGTACTCAGTGGTGCGCTGAACTGAACATTCCTTTTTTCTTTTCTGTTTTGTTTGTTTGAATTGCAGAGCATGAGGTTTCTATAGGCCATGAGAACATCATGCATTCATGTAAGTGCCTTTCGGATCTTAACACCGTGCTGATTCGTGTCTGTTTCTGGTCACTGCTTTGTACTCAGTGGTGCGCTGAACTGAACATTCCTTTTTTTCTTTTCTGTTTTGTTTGTTTGAATTGCAGAGCATGAGGTTTCTATAGGCCATGAGAACATCATGCATTCATGTAAGTGCCTTTCGGATCTTAACACCGTGCTGATTCGTGTCTGTTTCTGGTCACTGCTTTGTACTCAGTGGTGCGCTGAACTGAACATTCCTTTTTTTCTTTTCTGTTTTGTTTGTTTGAATTGCAGAGCATGAGGTTTCTATAGGCCATGAGAACATCATGCATTCATGTAAGTGCCTTTCGGATCTTAACACCGTGCTGATTCGTGTCTGTTTCTGGTCACTGCTTTGTACTCAGTGGTGCGCTGAACTGAACATTCCTTTTTTTCTTTTCTGTTTTGTTTGTTTGAATTGCAGAGCATGAGGTTTCTATAGGCCATGAGAACATCATGCATTCATGTAAGTGCCTTTCGGATCTTAACACCGTGCTGATTCGTGTCTGTTTCTGGTCACTGCTTTGTACTCAGTGGTGCGCTGAACTGAACATTCCTTTTTTTCTTTTCTGTTTTGTTTGTTTGAATTGCAGAGCATGAGGTTTCTATAGGCCATGAGAACATCATGCATTCATGTAAGTGCCTTTCGGATCTTAACACCGTGCTGATTCGTGTCTGTTTCTGGTCAATGCTTTGTACTCAGTGGTGCGCTGAACTGAACATTCCTTTTTTTCTTTTCTGTTTTGTTTGTTTGAATTGCAGAGCATGAGGTTTCTATAGGCCATGAGAACATCATGCATTCATGTAAGTGCCTTTCGGATCTTAACACCGTGCTGATTCCGTGTCTGTTTCTGGTCACTGCTTTGTACTCAGTGGTGCGCTGAACTGAACATTCCTTTTTTTCTTTTCTGTTTTGTTTGTTTGAATTGCAGAGCATGAGGTTTCTATAGGCCATGAGAACATCATGCATTCATGTAAGTGCCTTTCGGATCTTAACACCGTGCTGATTCGTGTCTGTTTCTGGTCACTGCTTTGTACTCAGTGGTGCGCTGAACTGAACATTCCTTTTTTTCTTTTCTGTTTTGTTTGTTTGAATTGCAGAGCATGAGGTTTCTATAGGCCATGAGAACATCATGCATTCATGTAAGTGCCTTTCGGATCTTAACACCGTGCTGATTCGTGTCTGTTTCTGGTCACTGCTTTGTACTCAGTGGTGCGCTGAACTGAACATTCCTTTTTTTTCTTTTCTGTTTTGTTTGTTTGAATTGCAGAGCATGAGGTTTCTATAGGCCATGAGAACATCATGCATTCATGTAAGTGCCTTTCGGATCTTAACACCGTGCTGATTCGTGTCTGTTTCTGGTCACTGCTTTGTACTCAGTGGTGCGCTGAACTGAACATTCCTTTTTTTCTTTTCTGTTTTGTTTGTTTGAATTGCAGAGCATGAGGTTTCTATAGGCCATGAGAACATCATGCATTCATGTAAGTGCCTTTTCGGATCTTAACCACCGTGCTGATTCGTGTCTGTTTCTGGTCACTGCTTTGTACTCAGTGGTGCGCTGAACTGAACATTCCTTTTTTTTTCTTTTCTGTTTTGTTTGTTTGAATTGCAGAGCATGAGGTTTCTATAGGCCATGAGAACATCATGCATTCATGTAAGTGCCTTTCGGATCTTAACACCGTGCTGATTCGGGTCTGTTTCTGGTCACTGCTTTGTACTCAGTGGTGCGCTGAACTGAACATTCCTTTTTTTTCTTTTCTGTTTGTTTGTTTGAATTGCAGAGCATGAGGCTTTCTATAGGCCATGAGAACATCATGCATTCATGTAAGTGTGCCTTTCGGATCTTAACACCGTGCTGATTGTGTCTGTTTCTGGTCACTGCTTTGTACTCAGTGGGTGCGCGGAACTGAACATTCCTTTTTTTCTTGGTCTGTTTTGTTTGTTTGAATTGCAGAGCATGAGGTTTCTATAGGCCATGAGAACATCATGCATTCATGTAAGTGCCTTCGGATCTTAACACCGCTGCCTGATTCGTGTCTGTTTTCTGGTCACTGCTTTGTACTCAGGGTGCGCTTGAACTGAACATTCCTGTTTTCTTTTCAGTTGGGGTTGTTTGATGCGAGCATGAGTTTCTAATAGGCCATGAAACATCATGCTGCATGTAAGGCCAGTGCCTTTTCGGATCTTAACACCGGCTGATTCGTGTCTGTTTCTGGTCACTGCTTGTACTCAGTGGGGGCGCCTGAACTTGAACTTCGTTTTGTCTTTGCTGTTTTGTTTTTTAAGTGCAGAGCATAGGTTTCTATATGCCATGAAAACATCAGCATTCATGGTAAGTGCTTTCGTCTTAACACCGTACTGATTCGTGTCTGTTTTCTGGTCACTGCGTGTGACTCGTGTTGCGCTGAACTGACAGGCCTGTTTTTTTTTTTTCTTTTCTGTTTGTTGTTTGGAAAGGCAGAGCATGAGGTTTCTATAGGCATGAGAACATCATGCATTCAATGTAGTGCTTTAGGATCTTAACACCGTGCTGATTCTGTGTCTGTTTCGGTCACTGCTTGGGTACTCATGGTGCGCTGGAACGGAACTTCCTTTTTTTTCTTTCTGGTTTGTTTGTTGAATTAACAGAGCAGGAAGGTTTCTATAAGGCCCCTGAGAACATATGCATTCATGTAAGTGCCTTTCGGACTTACACCTTGCTGATTCGTGTCTGTTTCGGGTCACTCTTGGACGCAGTGGTGCGCTGAACTGAACCTTCCTTTTTTTTTTTTTTCTGTTTCGGTTGTTGCGCATGCAGCGCATTAGGTTTCTCTAGCCATGAGAAAATCAGCCATTCATGTAAGTGCCTTTCTGCTCTTACCACACCTGCTGATGACGTGTCTGTTTGCTGTCACTGCGGGGACTCAGTGGTTGCTCTGACTACCATTCCTTTTTGTCTTGTCTGTTTTTGTTGTTGAATGGGAGGGAGCATGAGTTTCTATAGGCCATGAGAACATCATGCATTCATGTAAGTGCCTTTCGATCTTAACACCTGTGCTGATTCTTTCTGTTTCTGGGTCACTGCTTTGGACTCAGGGTGCGCTGAACGGAAACATTCTTTTTTTATCTTTTCGTGTTTTGTTTGGTTTGATTGCAGTCATGAAGTTTTCTATAGGCCATGGACCTCATGCATCATTTAAGTGCCTTTCGGATCTTAACACCGTGCTGATCGGTGTCGTTGCTGGGCATGCTTTTAACTCAGTGGTGCCCGGACTGAACATTCCCTTTTTTTTCTGTGCTGTTTTGTTTGGTTGAATTGCATAGCAGAGTTTCCTATCGGCCAGAGAACATCATGCATGCAATGAAGTGCCTTTCGATCTTAACAACCGTTGATTCGTGTCGGTTTCTGGGCACTGCTTTTTGTACGCAGTGGTGCGTGAACTGAACATCTTTTTTTTGCTGTTTCGTTTGTTTTGTTTTGAATTGCAGAGCATGAGGTTTCTATATGCCATGAGAAACATCATGCATTCAGTAAGTGCCTTTTCGGATCTTAACACCGTGCTGATAGGTGTCGGTGTCGGGTCACTGCTTGTACCAGTGGGGCGCGAACTGACTTCCTTTTTGGCGTTGTCCTGTGTTGTTTGTTTGCATTGCAGAGCAGGAGGTTTTCTCTAAGGCCTGATAACATCATGTCTTCATGTAAGTGCCTTTCGGATCTTAACAGCGTGCGGATGACGTGTCCTGTTGCTTTTCTGGTCACTGCTTTGGTAACTCAGTGGTGACGCGAACGGAACTTCCTTCCTTTTTTTTCTTTCGTTTTGTTTGTTGAATTGCAGAGCATGAGGTTTCTATAGGCCATGAAGAACATCATCATGCATTCATGTAAGTGGCCTTCGATCGTAACACCGGCTGATTCGTGTCTGTTTCTGGTCACTGCGTTGTACTCAGTGGTGCGACTGAACTGACCATTTCCTTTTTTTTTCCTTTTTTTCTTTTCTGTTTTGGGTTGTTTGAATTCAGAGCATGAGTTGCTATAGCCAGAGAACAATCATACATGCATGTAGTGCCTGTCGGATCTTAACACCGTGCTGATTCCGGGTCGGTTCTGGGCACTGCTTTTTTTTGGGTGGGGTTTACTCAGTGTGCGCTGAACTGAACATTCCTTTTTTTTCGTTTCTGTTTTTGTTTGTTTGAAAAAGTGCAGACATGAGGTTTCTATAGCCATGAAACCATGCCCATTCCATGTAATGCCTTTCATATGAACACCGTGCTGATTTCTATGTCTGTTCTGGTCCCTTGCTTTGTACTCGTGTGCGCTAACTAACATTCCGTTTTTTCGGTTCTGGTTTTGTTTGTTTGATGCAGAGCATGAGGGTTTCTATCGGCCATGAGAACGCAGACGTGCAAGCACCGCCCATCCTTACTTCTCATGTAATGCTGGACTCTCGGAAGAACTCTGCAACCGTACTGATTCGTGTCCTTTTCATTCACTGCTCGAGAAGCAGGGCGCTGAACTGCACCTGGCTTTTGTTGTGTTGTAGTTTTGTTGTTGGTTGTTGTTGTTGTTGTTGTTGGTGAGTGTGGTGTTGTTGTTGTTGTGGTTGTTGTTGTTGTTGTTTGGGTTTGAAGAGCAAGCTTGAGGGGGCTATGCGCCACGAGACCAAAGCATGAAGGCCAGCACCGCCCATCCTTTATTTCTTCAGCATACCTCGCGAAGTGAATCTGTACTGATCGTCCCCATGGCGACTTTTCCCCTAGCTGCGCTGCGGAGGGTCCCCTTAACACCACGACCAAAACCAGGCTTATCCTTTTCTTTTTACTGATTCCTTTCCTTGTAGGTTCACTGTGCTGTAACACTGAGGTGCCGCATGAAGTCAAGAACCTTCCCGCAATTGTTTTTTGCATGCAATTGCCTTTCGGAACATGCTGTGCCTGTCCGGTCGTGGATACTGTACTGATTTGTGTCTTCTTCAGGTCACTGTGATGCCACTAAAGTGTTCTAACAGGAAAACAAGCAACCTGCCCCATCCTTTTTGTCTTCATGCAGTGCCCTCGGACCATGCTTGAGCCTTTCGGAAGTGCATACTGTACTGATTCTTGTCTTTTTCTGTGGCGTGTGTGTTTGTCTCTGTTCTGTGTCTGTGTGGTGTGTGTCTCATTCCACTATATGTACAAACGAAGTGTTCTAAGGAAAACCAACAGCCTGCCCATCCTTTTTGTCTTCATGCAAGTGCCTCTCGGAACATGCTTGAGCCTGTCGGAAGTGAATACTGTACTGATTCGTGGTGTGTGTGTGTGTGTGTGTGTCTGTGGTCCTCTTGCGGTGTCTGTGTGGTGGGTGGGTTTGAGTTCACTATGATGTCACCGAAGTGGGCAAGGAACCAAGCAGCCTGCCCAGGCCTTTTGTCTTCATCATGCAAGTTCTCTCTGAACTGCTGGAGCCTGCGAAGGGAATACTGTACCGAGTCGTGGTGGTGTGTGTCTGTGTGTCGCCGGGTCTGGTCCTGTGTGTGTGTGTGTGGTTCATTTGCACTCTGATGTACACCGAAAGTTTCTAAATGAACCAGCAACCTCCCATCTTTTTGTCTTGCATACAAGTCCTCGCGGAAACATGCGGAGCCTTTCGGAAGTGAATACTGTACTGAGTCGTGTCGTGGGTCTGTGTTTGGTGTCGGTGTTCTGTGGGCTCGGGTCGGTGTTCCTCTGTGTCCTGTGTTCTCTGTGTCTGTGTGTGTGGTGTGTGTTTCGTTCACTATTATGTACACCGAGGGTATAATTAAACCACAACCCTACCCATCCTTTATTTCTTCATGACAGAGTGTATGTTGTTACAGTCCAGGGGTAGGCCAAATAGGCTAAAGGGACTTTGTGTAGGAAGGGCTTCAAAAGAAAATGCACTGATGAACTGAATCCCCAACAACCGTTTTACTGACAGGGGCCCTGAGTTCGTGCTACAGTGATCATGGCATGGGGTTGGTCTATACTGAACACTGCACTCTTTCCAGATCTCTATTTCAACATGCGCTTCCTCCTGATCCTCCTCCTGCCCCTATACATTTGCTCACATACATATAGATAGTTAAGGTTGGACTATGCTGTCCAAAACTTTTTTTTCCGGGGTGCGACGTGTTGAAAAAACACAACTTCCCAAATATCTATTTCAGCATGCTCTTCCTCCTTCCCCTGTGCATGTACTGCGCTCAGAAAGATTTGGCTTGTCCCAAAATCAATACATGTATTTCTCTATATCCTCAACTTTAATTTGGCACATTCCCACACTTCCATTTAAGCACGCTCTTGCCTCCTCGACCCATGCTCAGAGAGTCAAGAAAAGATTGTGCTTTGTCCCCAAAACAGTTTTTTTTTTTCAAATCGAACTAGTTTCTCTAGCTATAGGGTGGTTTAGGCCTCTCCAGGGACGCCGTTTTAGTGCTTTCTATAGCTTTCTATGCTTTCTATGCTGTCTATAATAGCGTTCTATCGCTTTTGAACTGTTTAGGGCAAGGTAGGCAAAAAACAGAAACCTTTTTTCTACTTTTTTGTGTACCGTTAATTCGCAAAAATGTCAAAACTAGCGTCGCTATATCTGCGGAAATAAAATCCCCTTCCGCCATTACACCCGACAGTCACCCAGCATGCATCGCATCTCTGCTTTCCCGACCTATACTTCAATATGCTCGTCCTCCCGACCCCTCTGTATTGACTCAGAAAGATGGGGGCAAGAGAAACTTGGACCCACCGGACACCCCCAAGCCTCTTTTCTGTACTGTATCTCTGCCTGCCTTCCCACATCTATATTTCAATAATGCTCTCCTCCTGACCATGCATGAATTGCGCTCATGAAATATCACGAGGAAGATGTGGACCCATCGGCACCCCAAGCCTTTGCATTGTAAGACTGCCTTCCAAACCTAGTTTTCAATATCTCTTCCGCCGCCCCTACCTGTAGTGCTCTGAAGAAAGATGAGCAAGGGAAGAACTTGACAACCCCAAGCTCTCATCTGCATTGCATCTCTGCCTTCCCACACATTTTGGAATATCGCTTCCTCCTCCCCTAGGGCATTAGGAGCTCAAGAAGATGCGCAGGGGAAAATGTGACAACCTGACGACCTCAAGCCTATGCATTGTAGATCTGCCTTCCAAACCTATGTTTCAATATGCTCTATATCCTACCAATGCATGAATTGAGCTCAAAAAGATGTGCTAGTTACAAAATCAAATGCAGTTTATTTTTCTATACCTCGCTTCAATAAGCGAATTCCCCCGTCCTAGTTAAGTATGTTGTCTTCCTCCGGCCCATGCTGCAGGAATCAGGCGAAATATTTATTGATTGAATTAGTAGTGCCGCCTTCTGCCCATGTGGCATGAATGTGCTTCAGAAAGAGTGCAGGAGAAGGAACGTGGACACACATGACGACTCAAGCCTATTCATTTTCTTCCTCCAGCCCATGCAGTAGTACTCATGGGTATGTTATTGGGTTATTTATTTAAGCAGTTTCTCCGCCGCCATGTGCATGTAGTGAGCTCAAGAAAGATTTCAAGAGAAAAATGTGGATACACCTGGAACCCCAAGCCTATTCATTGTGTATCCTGCCTTCCCAAGTATCTAGTTCATTCGCTCTTCCCCCTGCCCCGGCATGTAATTGAGCTCAAGAAAGATGGCGTGTAATACACAACTCAAATGCATGTATGTTTCTATACCTCAATTCAATAATAGATTCCACTTACTCTATTTAAGTCTTTTCTTCCTCCAGCCCATGCAGTATAAGCTGGCTAATATTATTATTTATTAAAGTATTTGCTTCCTCCTGCCTGCGCATGTAGTGACTCAGGAAAGATGTGCAAAGAAGAATGTGGACACCCAGACAACCCCCAAAGCTTTGAATGGATGGCCGACGTGAACAAGCTACTTACAAACCTGCGCACCCTCCTTTACCTATTTCAACAAGACGAATGCTCATGACGGTGAGTTTTGGCGGGCGGGACAACTCTGTGTGTTTAGTATGAGTGGGATCTGGTGGTTGCCCTAGGAAAGGAATAGCTGGCCCCCTCAACCACCTCGCCTCGTAATAAGGCGTACTATGTACTGTTTTTTATGTGTGGGATGTTTGTTTTAGTCTGATTTACAACCTGTGTAGCATCCATTACCGTATTGCGAGCAAAACGTTGCTCATGACTGTGAAGTTTTGACGCGACCCATCCTGTGAGGTGGTCCTGGGTGGCTTGAACTTCCTTAACCCCTGCCTTCGTTCGCTGCCTCTATTCCAATGGCCATTTTAGCTCCGATAGCCAGCACTCTCCCCCAATTTCCCCACGCTTGCCAACGCACCGAAGGACTTGTTTGTATTGCAAACAAGAGATGCCAGCATACTGTTAAAGTGTAATGATACTCCTGTTGGGGCGTGGTGTTAAGATCCCCCGTCCTACGCGGTGGGGCGCGGGTCTCCTACCCTCAACTGGACAAGCTACAATCGGCGGGGACTCCGACCTGCAACTCCATGAGCACCGAACGGGGCGTCGAAATTGCATGACTGGTAGTTATGCGGTGACAAAATCTGCGAGGTTATTATGTGTGCGATGTCTTTCTTTGGGTCCAGGGAAAGTAGCACATTTCCTACCCCCTACCGCCATAACGGATCCCTGATAACCACCTTCCCCACCAGGCATTATCATTAGCATGTGTGGGATGTATGTTTTAGTCGGACTTGCAACCTGCGTAAAATAATCCCAGGATGAATCTCTGGCCACCAATTGACATGGAGGTGTGGGACCTTTGAAACTTGAACTAGTTAACTGGAACAAAGTGGAGAAGGTCCTGTTCTCCAACCATATAATATTTTACGAAGTCATCAGATACGCGCCCTATATGTGAAAGCTGTAGATCACAAGGAAGGAATTCCCAATTTTTCATTTCTCTTCTTGATATGAACTATAAAAAAAAAATCGTATTGCAGCGGAAACTGGTGAGTGTGGTGGGCAACGGAACGAAAAGTGGCAACAATGGAGCTGACCGAAGCGAGTTAGTTACGCGACCGTTGGCTGACGTGTCAGGCTTCAATTATTTTTCGGTCGGACAAACGGACAAATGGGTAAACATGGGGGCCGTCTATCCTTATCCCCCCCCCTTGAATAGGGGGCTCCGCCCCAAATCAAGGTACTGTTATCCAATCATCTATTATTTTACTATTGCACCAAGTTATCGGAAGGGAGCCCCATTGACCCCTTTCCATCCTTGTTGTTCATTGAACCATATCCTTGTAATCATTGTTATCCATGGACCCCTTTCCATGGACCCCTTTCCATTGTGTGTGGGTCCACTAAATTGAGCGGGGATCGGGTAAGCATTCTTATCATTTTGATCAGTTTATCCATTGACCCCTTCCAATTCCAGGGACCCTCACCCATGGTGTTTATCCATTGAAACCATCTTTGCTATCCTTGTTATCCGAAGAGGAAAGAGAACTGTATCATTGGTATCATTGTCTCATTGTTATCATTGTTATCATGTTATCATTGGGAGCATGTAGCATTGGTATCATTGTTATCATTGGTAGCATGGTAAGCATTGTGATCATTGTGATCATGGATCATTGTAATCATTGTATCATTGTTATTCACTTGTTTCATTGTTTCATTGTTATCATTGTATCCTTGTTATCATTGTTATCATTGTTATCATGGTTATCATTGTATCATTGTTATCAGGGGTTCATTGGGTATCATTTTATCATTGAACCCTTGTCATGTTGTTGGCCACTGGAAAAATATCTGTTAATCCTTGTATAATAATTATCGATTTCTCATTGTTTTTTCATTTGACCCTTTTCCTTGCCCCTTTCTATTTTGTTGTCAGCTGAACTATAGCTTGTTATCCTTGTTATCATTATCAGTCATGGAAGCATTGTGATCCTGGACCCCTCCCGCAACCATTGTTGGGTGTCCGCTGAACTAACTTTGTAAGCCTTTTCTCGTGCATCCTTGTTATTCCGTTAAACTCTACTCTTTCCAAGTTCTTGTCCTTTAAGTGTAGCTGGTGATCCTTTGTCATCCTGTCATCCTTTTCATCCTTGGTTATCCGGGACCTCTAACGCTCCTAGTTCTTTGTCCTTTTGAGTGTAGCTGGTGTCTTGTCATCCTTGCCCATCCTGGGCCCATCCTGTCATCCTTGTCATCCTTGTAATCATTGTAACCATGTTATCCGTTAACCTCTTAACTGTCACTCCTAGTTCTTGTCCGTTGATGGGACTGTGAATCCTTGTCCATCCGTGTCACCTTGTCAGCCTTGCCATAGCTGCACCACTTGTGAGCTGGATAACTCTTCCTGGAGTGGAATGTCGACCAGTTGAGACCATTTATTTTGGGTATCACCGTCCTTTGTCATCATGTCTCCTTGTCATCATAGTTTGATCCATTACCCTCTTCCCATTGTTTATCATTGAGGTTCATTGACCCACTAAGGCTGATGGGAGGAAGAACCTGGAAGGGGCAGCACCCCAAACTGACGACGATGAGTTGGAGATGGAGCGTGAAAGGAAGGAGAAAGAAAAGGCTCCAAAGAAAGAGGCCAAGGTGAGTCAAGACAATCCCCTTAACCCCCACCGCCCCACCCCCACCCCCACGTCTGACGACGATAATTGGAGTGGAGCGTGAAAGACGGAGAACGAAAAGGCGTCAAAGAAGATCCAAGTTAGTCCCGACATCCCCCTACTCCCACCCCCACCCCCACCCCACACCCTCCCATCCACACACACACTTGTACTGTGTGGAGTGAGGCCAAGGTGTGTTTGGTTGGTGTATGCAAGCTGGTCTGGGATTGGTTGTTCGTTACACTAATGTCTGTGTGAAGTGAGGCCAACGGTGTGTTTGGTTGGTGAATGCAGGCTGTCTGAGAGTGGGGGTCCTTTAATATTGTACTGTTGGAGATAGGCCAATGTGTGTTTTGACTTGTTGTACCCTATGTGGCTGAAAATTGGGTTGGGTGTTATTTGATAACCATGCAACCCACAACTGTACACACAACCCCATCACCATCCCCACCCATCTGCCACCCTACCAATACAACCCACTGGTACA